>JAUPMG010046936.1:0-14040 GCA_031762675.1 Pachysandra terminalis | reverse complement strand
GTCTTTTGCATGAGCATTCATTCATTCATTAATAATCTGACCATGCATTGCATTATCTGCATATTTGCCATGTTTATACTTGTTTTTATGTTGTACATTTGCATATCAGTATGGATCTTAATTTAGGTTGATATTGTTACTTAATTGATTTTATTTACTGAGCTAAGTGTAGCTGATGTCTTATGACAAACAATTCAGGTAACTTAGATGAGGAAAATATTGATTGTGGAGAGCAAGATGAAATAATATATTATGAACATGCTGGACTTAATCAAAGCTTGGGGTGATTGCTACGTGAAGTTTTTCCACCAGATTTATCATTTTATTTCATAGTTTAGATATTATGTACAGGAGTAGGGATTTGGATTTTTACTTGGAAATAGGATTTTATTCATTTTATTTTCCGCTGCCAGATTTTTATTTGTTGTGGTCGTAATATGTAGGTTATTCTTTGAATATTTTTAATTAAATTATATTCGTTTGAAGTTTAGTAAATTTCTGTTAATAATGGTTTGATATTGATTACCACTCCCGATTCCGATTGGGGTGAGAGTCGCGGTTCGAACATAAGGGTTCTAACTAGAATTTCCTTAAGTTTAGGTCGTGACATTAGGAGAGTACTATTCAGTTGTATTAAAGTGAATACCTTGCAATTGATATTGCTTGATAAGAGAGTCTGCTCCAGCTGTATTAAAATGGATGCCAAGGTAACTTGGAAATCGGATGATGACCGGAAGTGGTATGTGTTGTCTTGTGGATATTGTTGATATGAAAGTTATTCAATCGTTGGCATTGGGGTGTGATGGTGATTGACTTGTTGATGTTACATAAATTTTAGTTATGGACTCATTATTATTATTGACTTGCTGACATGGTGGAGTAGGTTTTTATGGACTAGCTAGTATTGCAGATTGTACGACATTGTGGAGATATAAGGATTGCTGCTTGTTTATAATCAATTATATGATTATGTTGATGCTATGATGATGAATTAATATGATGTAGTAGCTTTGATAGAATATGATTACAATGTTAGGAGTTGACATGGTAGTGTGATAGTATGTGATCGTATGGTAATTACCATGATGTTGTATATTGTTTGGACTAATGTGTTCTATGAGGATGGTTTTCAGAATTGTATCTTATATGGGCATTCTAAGCTCACTGCTACGTTTCATGTTGCAGGTTAAGGCATGTCAAGTTGATTAGCGTGGATTGGATGCTTCTTATCTTATTTTCTATTTTTAATTTAATAGTTTAGATTTGATGTAATAGGATAGTTAAGTAGGTTCTCATGAAACCGAGTGTTTGATTTCTAAATATGTTTTCTTCCACACTCGAATTTTTATTTAATGCAAGCCGATATGACTTTTATTACTAGTTGTTGTTGCTTGCCGCGTTCCACGTTTGAGAACCCAAAGGTCTCACCTCAGGATTCGTGCCTCCCACCTAGGTATTCGGATATCAGGATCCGGAGCTTAACAAATTGGTATCAAAGCTCTAGGTTAAGTTTCCTAGGGTGTTTAGAACGTAGAAGTGAACACTTGGACTCATATGATTGTATTGTGAGTTGTGTGCATAACATGATTGTGTGTTTATTTTTGTTTAAGCATGTGAACTGTGGAATTGGGGATCTTAGAAATTTAACATGCATAATTTCGGGGATGAAATTCCAAAAAGGGGGGAAGTATGTTGTGACCCTGACCCTGAAAGTAATATTAATAATAATAACAATAACCGATTATGTGATTGTGTAATGGTGTTAAATAATTGTTAATGAAATTGATTATATTATAGTGGTGCAGAATTGGACTAGTTCATAATTTAGTGGAAGTTTTGGGGCTAAATTGTAATTATTTTTATTATAGGGGAACAATGTGTAATTAACAAAACTAAACGAGTTATAAATTAATGATTCACGTGTAAAACTCAAGATGGGAATAAAGTTTAATTAACTAAATGGATTCTTCTATATGGGTTCTAATTAAATTAGGAAGATAATTTAATAAAGGTTATAATTGCTGGAATAAAAACTAACGTATGAATCTAGAAACTAGAAACTAGATCAAATTAACTAGATGGAATTAGTAATTAGTAAGGAAGGACATGTTAGTAATTTGTATAGGATTTGAATTCTAATTAGAAAGAGAATAGTATTGGCAGGAGAATAGGAAGGGGACGTGTAGAATTAGAAAGGAAGGAGGATTGGGTTGGCTATAAGAAAGGAGATCTAGGAAGGATCGTGAGCATCAAAAGTAAGAGAAAGAGGGATTAGGGTTTTGTTAAGAAAGAGAAAGAGAGAGAAGGCCATGGCTGGGTCGGCTGGAAGAGGAAGAGAAAAGAAAGATAGTAGAAATTGTGGCTGGGATCGGAATCGGAAGAAGAAGAAGAAGGAGGAAAGAAGAGCACACTAGGATCAAACGAGCATAATCAGTAAGATACATTATTTGAATAAGTTCTCATGGAATTACTAAAGTTATTAATATAGGTTTGTACGCTATGAACTTAGAAGAATGCTTGTGATTTCCATATTTCATGATCATAATATAGGTTTGACTTCCTCATTAAAATAGGTTGGAATGATATGTTTCATGCTTATACATGTTTTCAGTATTGTCGATGTGATGGTACGTTGTTTGGACTTGACTTGATAGCCTAAGATTGGATTTCGAGACCCGAAGAGAAACCCAGACAAAACCCAGAATTGCGCAGTTTGGCACACCGACGCCTCTACTGACAGAGACTAGTTTATAGGCTAATTCTGCTATTCGGCAAGCTTCGATCCAACGATGCCTCTGCCGATGACCACATGGATTCACAGTAAGGGTCAGTCCACCGACCACTCCTCCAATAGAGACTTAGATTTATATCATTTTAGGTGTTCGACAGGCTTCGGTCCACGGATTCATCTGCCGAAGACCTAATATATACCAAGACTGGATTTCCAAAATTGTTTGACTAGAGTGACTGATCAATTGACTTGTGGAAACAATGTGTACATTAAATAATATGTGTTGCATGAAATAATTATAGTTGATTGTGCATGTATGCCACGGAAAGGAATTCTATGATGGCTTCCTAAGAATTGTTCAGGTATATGGGCGTCCAGGCAGCTTCCGATGGGTGTAATCACTGGAAATCTGACTGATTGTTGGAAAGGACATTTGGGATGTTGTTCCAAGGATTATCCGTGCGTATGAGAGCACAGGAAGCTTTCGAAGAACCTTATCACCGAAAATCTTACTCGTTGTTTGATAGTTGAAGTCCGGTCAACCAGGCATCAATGGATTGGAAATATGGTAGTTATTATTGTGGGAAATATGGTGTTAATCCCTAAAAGTACGGAAATAGCTATGGGAATTGAGCCCGAGTAGGTTGAAAGTCCTACGAAACCATGCTGTACAACCTAAGATTAAGAGAGTAGTATTCAGCTGTATTAAAGTGAATACCTTGCAATTGATATTGCTTGATAAGAGAGTCTCGTCCATCTGTATTAAAATGGATGCCAAGGTAACTTGGAAACCGGCTGATGACCGAGAGTGGTATGTGTTGTCTTGTTGATATTGTTAAACTTGTGTTTGTCGCCTTGTGGATATTGTTGATATGATAGTTGTTCACTCGTTTGCATTGAGGAGTGATGGTAATTGACTTGTTGATGTTGCTGAAATTATAGTTATGGACTCATTATTATTATTGACTTGTAGACATGGTGGAGTAGGTATTTATGGACTGGTTAGCATTGCGAAGTGTACGACATTGTAGAGATATAAGGATTGCTGTTTGTTTATATCCAATTATAAGATTATGTTGATGTTATTATGATGAATTAATATTATGTAGTAGCTACGATAGAATATTATTACAATGTTAGGAGTTGACTTGATAGTGTGATAGTTTGTGATCGTATGATAAGTACCTTGATGTTGAATATTGTTTGGACTAACATGTTCTATGTGGATGGTTGTCGGAATTGTATCTTATATCGACATTCCAAGCCCACTGCAACGTTTCATGTTGCAGGTTAAGGCAGGTCAAGTTGATTAGTGTGGATTTGATGCTACTTATCTTATTTTATGTTTTTAATTTAATAGTTTAGATTTGTTGTAATAGGATAATTAAGTAGGCTCTCATGAAGCCAAGTGTTTGATTTCTATATATGTTGTCTTTTCACTCTGATTTTGATTTAATGAAAGAAAATATTAGACTTTTATTACTAATTGTTATTGCTTGTCGCATTCCATGGTTGGGAACCCGAAGGTCTTACCTCGTGATCCGTGCCACCCACCTAGGGATTCGGATAACGGGTTCTAGTGCTTGACAAATTGATGTCAGAGCTTTAGGTTAAGTTTCCTAGGGTGTTGAAAGCGTAGAAGTGAACACTAGGACTCACATGATTGAATTGTGTGTTGTGTGCATAACATGATTGCATGTTTATTATTTTTTAAGCATGTGAATTGTTGGATTGGGGATCTTAGAAATTCAACATGCATAATTTCGGGGACGAAATTCCAAAAAGGGGGGAAGTATGTAGTCACCCTGACCCGAAAAATAATAATAATAATAATAACAATAATAATAATAATAATAATAATAATAATAATAATAATCGATTATGTGATTGTGTAGTGGTGTTAAAGTTAATGAAATTGAATATGTTATAGTTGTGCAGAATTGGACTTGGTCGTAATTTAGTGGATGTTTTGGGTCTAAATTGTAATTATTAGAAGTATGCGGTAACAATGAGTAATTAACAAAACTAAATAAGCTGTAAATTAGTGATTCACGTGTAAAACACAAGATGGGAATAAAGTTTAATTAACTAAGTGGATTCTTCTATATGGGTTCTAATTAAATTAGGAAGATAATTTAATAAAGTTTATAATTGATGGAATGGAAACAAACGTATGAATCTTGAAACTAGAAACTAGATTAAGTTAACTAGATGGGATTAGTAATTAGTAAGGAAGGACAAGTTAGTAATTTGTATAAGATGAATTCTAATTTGAAAGAGATTAGCATTGTAGGGAGAATAGGAAGGGGACATGTAGAGTTAGAAAGGAAGGAGGATTGGGTTGGCTATAAGAAGGGAGATCAAGGAAGGATCGTGCACATCAAAAGTAAGAGAAAGAGGGATTTGTTAAGAGAGAGAAGGCCATGGCTGGGTCGGCTGGAAGAGGAAGAGAAAAGAAAGAGAGTAGAAATCATGGCTGGGATCGGAATTGGAAGAAGAAGAAGAATGAAGGAAGAGCACCTTAGGATTAAACGAGCATAATCAATAAGATACATTATCTGAATAAGTTCTCATGGAATTACTGAAGTTATTAATATAGGTTTGTATGCTATGAACTTGGAAGAATGCTTGTGATTTCTAGATTTTATGATTATAATGTAGGTTTGGCTTCCTCATGAAAATAGGTTGGAATGATAAGGTTAAAGCTTATACATGTTTTCGGTATTGTAAATGTGACTGTACGTTGTTTGGACTTGTATTGTGACGATTCGAGATATGGGATCTTGAGGATTCCAAGGAACCGACCTTTGGACCCACCGCGTGGATACGGATAAACAGCCACAACATCAACCCCGACTTGGTTGAATCAGAGTCTCAACCGAATAAATACCAGCGGAAGTCTCTCAGATTTAAAAAGTGTTGCTCAACCAAAACTAAGTTGAGAATCAACCCACAAATAAAGTAATCAAATATTGTATAGCCCAACTAAAAACATATTCAGCTAAAAATCCATTATCCAAGTAGGATAAATTGAATAATCTGTCTTTCAAGTTGATTGCCCACACAGGGTCAAACCAATGTAATCAAAAACCATGAATACATAATCATGAAAATTAAGTATCGGAAACTGAAAGGATCTCTTCTCCAAACAGGCACGTTAAACCAGCATATGACCTGTAGAGATAAGGATCAGCCGAAGCCTAGTTGAGAAATCCTACGAGATTACAATATTTACTTTTATGCATGTAAATCAACACAGTTCATATCATGCATTTCACCGAACATATACTATCACAGTCATATATGTGTTAATCATGTAATCATACTATATTTCATATACTAGCATGAATATTACAAACATCATGTAAAATCACAGTTCACATGGAAACCAACCATATCAATTTACAATCATCAATAGTTCATAATCTCCATAGTCCCACTATGTTAAGATTACCCACATGACCCCATCATGTTCAAGCAGATTCCACATGGTTCCACCGTGTTCCAAACAAACAATCATACAAGTGTATACATGGTCCCACCATGTTACACAACTTCACCACAGTCACATAGTCTAATTATGCTCCACAACAAGCACAACATGGTCCCACCATGCTACGACCAATCAACATACAAACATATACCACATGATCCCACCAAGCTACGGCCAATTAATCATATAAACACATATCACATATCTAGCACATAACCATTCCTTTAGGGACTTGCACCCACGGAGGAAGACACCTGTACCATTCCTTTAGGGACTTACACCTACGGTGAAAATACACCCTTATGCACTTAAGCAAACACATATCAAACACATAGTATTACTATGATCACAAGTAACAACATATCACCATTCTTTTAGGGACTTTCACCCACAGAGGAAGCCACATGTACAATCCATTCCTTTAGGGACATTCACTCTCGGTGGAAACACACCTGTACAATCCTTTCCTTTAGGGACTTTCACCCACGGTGGAAACACACCTGTAACCATAAGGTCCCACCTTGCTACGACCAATGTGACCCAATCACAATCACATTCACAATCAAGAAGTCATAATGTATATGCAACACAGTTAAGTCAAATATAGTGCAATGCAATACAAGGTATGATGTAAGTATTGAGTGAAATGAGATGCAATGTAATGCAGTGCCGGATGTCACCAGGCCTCGCCCAGTCACATGCTCATTCCAACTCAAGACCATACGATCCATCATTTTAGGGACTTGCACCCACGATAGAAACACCATTCTTATTCTTTAAGAGACTTGCAATCACGGTGGAATACACTAGTAACTCGCCATACTTTTCGGGACTATCACCCACGGAGGAAGCCACCTGTCCATTCTTCTAGGGACTTTCACCCACAGAGGAAGCCACCTGTATCAAGAACCCTTTCTTTTAGGGACTTGCACCCATGGAGGAAAGCCACCATTCCTATTCCTTAAAAGACTTGTACTCACGGTGGAATACACCAGTGTTCCCGCATTCCATTTAGTGACTTGAACCCACTATGGAAGCTCACCTGTAAGCAGACATTCCTTTAGAGACTCTCACCCACAGTGGAATACACCCACACAAAATCTTTCCTTTATGGAATTTCACCCCCTGTGGAATACATCGTTACCATGCATTACCTTTAGGAACTTTCACTCACGGTGGAACCTCACCTATCCATAACACAATCTCAAGTCAATCAACACAAACATCGTACACAATATTAGATACTCACAGTACCCTTAATCAGTAATTCACATTCAAGTCAACATCATCGAATTCACACCTAAGTTACACCGAAGTCAACCCAAGTCGAACCTAGGTCAACATTGGATGCTAAAAGCACTAATCCCCCAATCTAGTCCTACATGACCAATTCTAACCATACTAATCTTGTATTGAGGTGCTAAGACCATATCCAAAACCTTTGAGTTGATAACACCTCATATACCATTCCAATCAGTCCAATAATCCTAAGGTTTGGACCTTCTCCTACACTTCCTATGATTCGTCCAAATTTAGACCATTTGCACACAAACCATCCGTACAGGCATGTGCACAACTCAATGAGGGTCATCCTCGCAAAATTTGAAGTTCATTGGATAGCAGCTCGGAAATTGCCGAGTCTCCTACCGAGGGTCTCGGTAGCTCAGCTGCCGAGGCTTAGGAGCTGGTCCAGAGAGTACACACCTTTTATTAATTTCGGTAGCTACTCGGTAGCTGCAAAATGTCCTACCGTGAGGCTCGGTAGCACTGCTGCTGAAGCTCGGTAGCATGTCCAGAGAACACACTATTTTTGCTGTTTTCGATAGTTGCTCGGTATCTGCCGAGATTGCTACCAAACGTAGAAACTTAGCCAATTTCTAGGTTTCTTCTAGGGCTTCGTGCCTCGACTCAAACCTAGTGTTTTCTAAGGTTTTAGCAATCAAAAACAAGTCTCTAAAACCAACTAATGTGATCAAACAATCAAACACATAAAACCTATATTATTTTCATAGATCTAACATGTAATCATCCTATAATAAAACAGGGATCTAAACACATAAATAAGATTTGTAAGAACTTATAAAAACACATGAAACACAACAACACAAGTAACATGGAAATCAAACAACATGGCACTATGCCTTTTGGTTTCTATAGATCTTAGATCTAATCATGCTAAACATACCAGAATATACAACCACCTATAACTATAGCATTGAGATCACTAATAAAATCAGATACTGTAGAAACGCAGGAATCCCTACCTCGGTTATGAAGATCTAGTATTGCCTAATATCGACCGTCATCAATCTGCTCTTGTCTCTTCAGATGTCGTTTGGTCAAGGTTCTCTTCCCTTTGTCCCCGTTTTCCAATCAATCGTCATCATCTTCGCTTTCCTCGTGGCCATCATAGCCAACATCTTCCTTTTCTTGCTTTCTTCCTTTTTCTTCCTTGGTTTCCTAGCTCTCTTCCTCTTCCAGCACAAGTTCTTCCTTTTCTCATTTTTTTCTACCTTTTCCTTTTTCTCTCTAGATCTCTTAATTCTAGATTTTTCTGCAAATTTTCCAAAACATGAACTTCTTCTTCCTCCTTGGTTTGTTTTGGACGTCCAAGCCTAGAGAGACAGTTCTCTCTTCTCCTCCTAGCTTCCAGGTTTCCTTGTTTATTTGAACTCTATCCCTTTTTGTTCGTTTGAATTTAATTTAGTTTAATTCAAATTTTCAAATAGTAGAGAATCATTCGTAGGATTTACTTAGTCGTTCATTTCCTTAATTAACCTTTCATTTATTAGTAAATACCTGTTTAAGTCCTAATGGACTTTTAATTGGGTTTTGAGCCCAATTCGTTTACATTAGTATTCTAGTCCATATAGGTTAGTAGTCTAGCCCACATAACTAATACTTAATTAATTATTTAATTGTCCCATAGTTTTACATGCTTATCAATTAGTCCAATCCTACTAGGTGTCTTTCATATAACTCCTACTTTATAATTAATAGATTAATTGGGTTTAATCTATAATTATCCCAGTTGGATCCGGGTCACTACATTCTCCCCCTTTAGGACATTTCGTCCCCGAAATTATTAATAAAATATGATTCGAATCTTATAATTGTTATCTGACCATATGGAATTCGATTATGAAACTAAGCATAATATTTCATTACTTAAAAGAAAATATTTACACAGTTCCTATCCTTCTATTACAACTGGTCATTCGCAGATGGTCATACCGAAAGGCAGCAAAACAAAAACTGGAAGGAAAGCATAACTAAAAACTAGTACATAAAAAGAAAATCTATAAGGAGCGTCTCCTAAGAGCTCTGGAAGGTGATGATGGTGCGGTCGGGATTGCATCATTGGCTTTGCAACCACTGAGTATCCTTTGGAAGAAGCTAAGTGATTTTTCCACAGTCTCTTGGAGCTTAGATGTCTCTTGTCGGCTTCGTCTAACCTCCTCCACTAGTGCCGAAATCCTGGTCTCAAATGTAACTGGTGGCGGTGCAGATGAGGAAGACTCCCCGGGATGGTACTCGGATGGAACACTCTGTGGCTCTACTCGGGCTGCTGCTAGTGCTCTAGGTATGTCCACCCTGGTATGAACTAGAAGGCTCATCCTCTGGAGGTTCGTCACTCCGAATGGTGCACTAGTCTCTCCACCCTGTGGGGATGGTATCAACATACCCTAATGCTCAGATATTACGCACATCAGGTGTTCGAATGGCAAAGATCCCCCTCTCCTCCGGGTCCTCACAAATTTGATGATATGCGTGAGAACCAGTGATGGAAGGCAGAGTGTGTGCCTAGGGCGATTTGGTGCAGGACTGAGGCCCTGTAAGGTGTAAGCTCTGTAACGTTCCCCGATCGAGGGTAAACGTTCGAGACGAATAGCTTGTGTAAAATGCGATAAGTGGGTAGAAGCTTGGACGCACTCAGGGAGCTGTCGTCATTCCACCTCACTCTCCTGCCACAGATAAGTAGGGTCATCTCTATCTTCTCTTCTTCTGTAGGGTCGGGAACAATGGATTGGTGGATGTTCATGGGCACCCTCATCATCCCCGAAATCAATGACAAGTTTAGGAACTTGTTGATGCCATACAAGTCGAAGGTGATGGTCATGGTATCAAAGTTTGTGTAGGTGATCTTGGCATACATGTTCAAGACCACGGATGAATGCGCTATTCCACCCCAATCTAGGATGGCTTCCCATCCCACAACTTGCAGTATTTCTGCTACCTGGTAGTTTGTTACTGCTTGTCTGTCTACTCTCTTCTCAATGAGTAGCTTCAAGCCTGCGTACTCATTTGGTGCTGGTGCATCACCCAAAGGAATCTGGGTCCTAGGGTTTGGCATAGTGCCAGGTGATGGTGAATCCTCTCCCTCGGGATCGAATACAACTGGTGTCGGGGATAATGGGGCTTGAGATCTCCGGGAAGATGATGTGGTAGGTCTAGTAACCTTGGCCTACTTCTTGGGAGGAGGGCCTTGAGTCACTTTGGTTCTAGCCATGATCTAGGGATGAAAATACACAAATCAAAGGGAAGGAATCTAAAGTAAGGAATGAGATCTTACCGAATAGGAGGACACGAAGAGTAATTCCAATGGGATTGGATGAAACTCTTGGACGTTTGGAGATGACCTAGAAGACCTAAGGGTTTTAGGGTAGAAGAGAAATGAAGTTATGTTCTAATTTCCTTCTTATATGCTTCTCGACATGACTCAGTAGCACCTCGGCAGGTACTCGGTAGTTGCCGAGACTCGTACTGAAAGCCAATTTTATTTTTTTCTCAAATTAAAAATTTTTATAATTTTTCTTGAATTATTCCTGACATTTTTATACAAAAATATCGATATAATACTGTATACATTTTTATTTAAAAATAGGTCAAGTTAACGGGTCAGTTTCCAGGTCTGGGAATTTAAATAATCTATTTTATTAAAAATAAATGTTGATTTAAAGCTCAATTATTTCTTTTTTATTGAGCTATTTATCCTTATAAAATAATTAGTAATAATTTTCTACCTTCTCAGAAATTTTCTTATAAAATTTTTATTATTTTATTTATTTCTGTTATGGTTCATTGAACCATTGTTTTATTCAAAGAGTTCATAGCCTTAACTTCACTACGCACTAACGTTTGGTATTCTCTAGAAGTTCTCAAACGATTGTTCATCATAATACTACCCCGCTATCATCTAGTTTACCTCATGTCTAAGTTCATTTACTACCCTTTCCTAGCGACACCTTAGTTCATCATATAATCAATGAGGTTAAATGCTAATCCGAGTATTATGCGTGCCATCTATAATCATATACCTATCATCTAACTAGATTGGAATTTCTATGTAACTCCTAGAAATGAATCCTAAATTACCGTCTCTAAGTTCTCATGTAATTATCACTTAGATACAGTTCACTGAGTAATCATTATAATTACAACAGGTTCAATAATAAAAGATCACTTTAGTGTAGTTTCACACAAATCAAACAATTTGTATTAAAGCAATCGATATTCTAAGCATAGCAGTTTCATGTAAATCCTAGGAAATTGCACACACATACATTTCCTAACTACACGCAATGTCACAGAAAATTAATTTCACAACTATAACGTGGTAAACCCCACAAAGCATAAGGTTCTTATCCTAGAAATTTCATTTTATTTCAAGAAGTAATTACACTTACATCCTAGAAAATTGACAACCATTGGTTTAGTAAAGTTTTTCTACTCACAAGTGGTCATTTACTATCGATACAAAGTTTAAGGATTTATGTATTTGCAGCTACAATAGTCTTATCACCTTACAAAGATAGTAATGATCACCCTCCTACTGTCAAGATTAGTTACTAGCCTTCTATACTTAATGACAAGTCTTTGAGTATGTTGTGCGGTAGTCCTAATTTATAACATGTAAATGTGTAAATTCATATATGAGCACATAAGGAAACCACATTAGTTAATCACATAATATACTTAAATATATTACACACAATACAGATATGTGGATTCTAGGTTCATAGTTTCTATGTTTCCGTCCTAGGTTTTCACTATGACCTAAGACTTCCCAAAGCATAGAAAACTTAAACCTAGTGCTCTGATACCACCTCTGTCGTGCCCCTAATATGAGATATGGGATCTCGAGGAATTCAAGGAACCGACCTTCGGACCCACCGCATGGATACAGATAAATAGCCACAACATCAACCCCTACCTGGTAGAATTAGAGTCTCAACAGATTAAATACCAGTGGAAGTCTCTCAACTTTAAAAATCATTGCTCAACCACAACTAAGTTGAGCATCAACTCACAAATAAAGTAATCAAATATAGTATAGACCAACTAAAAACATGTTGAGCTAACATTCCATAATCCAAATAGGATAAACTGAATAATCCCTATTAAATTTCACTGCCCACATAGGGTCAAACCAATGTAATCAAAAACCATGAATACACCATTATGAAAATCAAGTACTGAAAATCGAAAGGATCACTTCTCTAAATAGGCACGTCAAACGAGCAGATGACCTGTAGAGATAAGGATCAGCCGAAGCCAAGTAAAGAAGTCCTACGAGACTACAATATCTACTTTTATGCATGTAAATCAACACAGTTCATTTCGTGCATTACACCGAACATATACTATCACAGTCATATGTGTGTTGATCATGTCATCATACCACAAGGTCCCGCCTTGTGACGACCAATACGACCCAATCACATTCACATTCACAATCAAGGAGTCATAATGTATATGCAACACAGTCAAATCAAATACAATGCAATGCAAGGTATGATGCAAGCATGGAGTGAAATGAGATGCAATGCAATGCAGTGCAGTGTGTCACCAGGTCTCGCCCAGTCACATGCTCATTCCAACTCACGACTATACGACCCAACTTTTAGGGACTTGCACAGACAGTAGAAACACCATTCTTATTCCTTAAGATAGTTGCACTCACGCTGGAATACACTAGTAACACTCCGTACTTTTAGGGACTTTCACCCACGGAGGAAGCCACCTGTATCAGTAACCCTTCCTTTTAGGGACTTTCACCCACGGAGGAAGCCACCATTCCTATTCCTTAATAGACTTTCACTCACGGTTGAATACACTAGTATACTCGCATTCCATTTAGGGACTTGCACCCACAGTGGAAGATCACCTGCACCAGACCCTCCTTTAGGGACTCTTACCCACGGTGGAATACACCCATATCAAAAATTTCCTTTAGGGATTTTCATCCACGGTGGAATACACCTTTTCGATGCATTACCTTTAGGGACTTTCACCCATGGTGGAAGCTCACCTATCCACAACACAATCTCAAGTCAATCAACACAAACATCATACACAGTATTGGATACTCATAGTTGTCGCACCCCAAATCCGAGATATGGAAATATCAAGGATTCTGAGTAATCGACCTTCGGACCCACCTCATTGATATGGATAACAACCACAACGTCAACCCTTACCTGGTTGAATCAGAGTCTCAACATAATAATAATTAGCAGAAGTCTTTAAAAATTAAAACCATTACCCAACCAAACATGTCGGCAATGAACTCATAAGTAAAGTAAATAAATCCCATTCACATATCTTGCCCACATGGTGTCAAACCAACGAAACTAAAATAAGATAAAATAAAGTTTTAAGTCTCATAGCAAGCATCTCGGAAGAAACAACGTCTCAATGCTAAGTCACCTCTCCAACCAGTCCATATCAGACGAGAAGACCTGTAGAAATAAGGATCAGCCGAAGCCTAGTAGAGAAATCCTATGAGTCTACAATACTTACTTTTATGCATGTA
>JAUPMG010046925.1:0-14040 GCA_031762675.1 Pachysandra terminalis | reverse complement strand
GATGGGAGAAGAGATCTCAACCATTCAAGCTCAATGAAGGAGCAAGGCTATGGTGTGGGTAAGAGCACACAACAAGGGTGCACCAAAAGAAAAGTTGGTCACCAGAATTGACCAAGAACCCCTAAAAGCACAAAGAATTACCGAAACGCTAAAAAAGAAAATGAAAATTTTTGGGGAGTTACATACCCGGCATCAACTCAATGCTGAATTCTACCTCCCTTATATGCAGTAATCGAGGTGCCTCTTGGAATACTTCAGAAAAATCTCAGACTGTCGGAATCTCCCCCGAGCATAACTCATAACTCTCCTCCGTCAAGCCCAAAAATTCTGCCTGATAAGCATCCTTCTACTTTCCCAGAATGTTTATGCTCTTACAATCAAGGAATTCAAACATAAAATCATTCTTGAAGCAATCCACCTTGGCATGGTACGCGATGAACAAATCCATTCCTAGGATTACATTGAAGTCTGACATGGTCAGTACCACCAAATCAACCTCAAAGTTGAGATCTTCAACTCTCATGACACAATCCAAACATATCCGACTAAGTGTAACCATTTCCTAACTGGATTCGCAATGCACAAAGGTTCATTCATCAATGATGGTACATGATCCACATATGCATGAATTGACCAGAAATAAAAGAATGTGTGGGATCCGAGTCAAATAATATGTTTGCAGGTGAACGGAAAATAGTCAATGTACCTTCTAACACTGCATTCGTAGCCCCGTCGTTGCTCTAAACTATCCTGTCCGTCAAAGCATGGACCTACCTTCTCTGAGGTGGTCTACTATCAGTCCTCTACCCTTGACCCTCATCCCAAATTCGCTCATGGCAGAACTTCGTCACATGTCCGGCCTTACTACAGTAGTGGAAAATCACAGATGCTCTCTGCTACACATACGGAACTACTATAGGTGCCTCTGCACTAGGAGTAGTCATCGAATCTGAACCTCTACTCTCCTCTATTTTGGTTTGGTTGGAACCTACCCTGATCCGGTCTAGAAGTCTCCCGCTGCAGAGTGGACAGTTCATTGTCCCTATCGACCCGAAGAGTGCATTCCAAGACTCGAGATTATGTCTTGAAGCCATGTGAGATAACTTTGGACCTGATCGCAGGTCACAATCACTCCTCAAATTTAGCAGCTTTCTCTTCCTTCATTGCTATGACATTGGGTGGAAAGTGGGAAAGCATCGCGAATTGCCCCTCATAATGAGACACCGAATATGAGCCCTACTCCAGCTTAAGGAATTCATCGGCCTTCTATCACTTGTAGCTACTGAGGAAGTAAGCCTCGTAATACTGCCTCCTGAAGTCCTCCCAATCATTAACTTCTGCTGGGACCCTTTCTACCATTTCCCACCAGTGAAATGCTTCCCCTTGACCATAAACACTGCAAGACTAACTTTCTGATCCATTGGGAAATCCATAGCTCAGAATATCATTTCCATTCCTTGCATGCAATCTTGGGCACGCATCGGCTCTCCTCTCCCATCGAAGGATGGTGGTGATAATTTCTTGAACTATTCGAGCCATGACATTCCCCCTTCAGTCCTTTGGGCTTGTTGGTTTTGTCTCATATCTTGGTCTCTCTAGAGAGAGGCAGCCACATCTCCTAACACCCTGTAAACACCAACAATGTGGGGATCCAAATCCCCTCCCGAAAAAACTTCACCTGTAGTATGATTGTGTCTAACTCTAGCCATCTACACACACAGTGACAAGTCTCTAAGTATAAAGTTTAAAGGTTTTATACATATATACATATAAATATCAAATACAAGCATGGAAAATACACCACTCAAAATGAATCACACAAAATCAAAAGAATTGTACAAAGCACTCAACAAGCATTTCATAAATGTGCTCCCTAGGTTAACATGTTTCAACGTTCTCTTGCAAGGTATTCATTAGACTTTAAAGCCTCTAGATTCATAGCTTAACCTAGAGCTTTGATACTATTCTGTCATGCCCAAAATCCGAGATATGTAATCTCAAGGATATTCAAGGAGTGACCTTCGAACCCAACCAGTGGATGTGGCCAACACACATACACCATTCCACATGGTCCATGTCATGCCTTAAAACCAGCATCACGAATTCCTATGCGAGAGGCACTGATCTCAAGGCACAACCTTCGAGTTCCATTGCTGGAATGCAGATTGCCATATCATACCTCAAGTAAATAATAGTAACAAGCATCACTTTCATTAATAATTCAGAGTGCAGAAGTCAACTAAAATTAAAGTTACATAATCCCTTGTGACTTCAGAACAGTCACAAGTACAAATATTGAAATACCACAATTACAACCAAACACTACAATACAATATACTACCTATATTCTCCAACATCACCAACTAGGAATGAATTGTTGTCTCGAAGTGAATCAGGATCCAGTCACTATCGGTTCCTACTCTATCTTAACGTGCAACATGATAAGTCGCGTGAGATTGGAATGCTCACTAAGACCATATCTGTCATCCATCTTCATAAGATATCATCAAGCATATCACACTCAAAGCAAATTCAATTCAATTATACGATATAAACCAAATCTAGCCATAATGAGTTTTTGGATGATAGATGATATGGATTATGATATGATAATATGCAGATGCACTAAAATGAGATGCTCAAACAAAAATGGAGGTATGATATTATTCATAATGAACTTAACTCATGTAGTTAAGTGCCCCCTTATTCTTCCAATTCAATACAATAACAAATTTCGGGCATAGGCCACAAGGAACAGCCGGATGTCCCCACCTCATTTCAGGATCTAATCCATGGCGAGGGACACCATATTTCAATTTAGGAATTCTAACCACTATGCTAGTTTAGAGTGCTTAACACTCAAGGGATTCCACCCAGCATATTAACCACCTCCCAGTCACACTTAACAATTACTTAAGCCTAGTATGAGGATGCATTATTAACTAAGAACCAAATGATAGTCATCAACGGAAAGTATCTATGCGCCCATACATGCGGATAATCTGATTAGATGCCATCATAAGTTTCCCAAGTGTTATCAATACCCAAAGATCAATTCACAAATACAATTACCAAATCCAGATTATTCCAATAACAATTATGATCGAGTCCAAGGGTGAGTGATGGTTACAATTTATCATGGAACCTCAAGTTGATGACTAGGATCAACCTTGAGACCGTAAACCAAAGACTAATGAAACAACACAAGTCCACATCAGTTCCTAACCCACTAGTTCCAATTACTAAGCACCTATGAGTGCAAGGTAAGTAAGGACAATTCAACAGTCTGGTCTATGGTATTGGGCATACCCTATGGCTCAAAGGGTGTTTCAATACTATTCAATAAATTTAAAATTCCAATTATTAAGTTCAGATTATACCAATATCAATATAGTCAAGTTCAAGGGTGAATGATGGGCACCAAACTATCATGGAACTCTAAGATGATGCCTATGATCTATCTTGAGGCCTATAAGTCAATTACTCTGTCAATGGTATGAGTCCACATCAATTCCAAACTAAAAGTCCAACTTGAGTCAATCTGGTTGTCTCATCGGTACCCTCACCGGTGTACCCCAACCCAACTAACACAAGGTGGTCTTCAAGGTGATTAGGTATGGATAGGTCATGGTCTATTTGGTCATACATTGACCCTAATTACGATGTCAAACCAAGGTGGGACCAATTCTCTACAAAACAAATCAAAACTAAAATCAAGGTTCAGTGCTGTTGATTTTACCTCCGTCAGTACCCTCGTCGGTGTACCGGTCAATACTGATGGGGGTTTTTACTCTAATTTTAAGGCCCTTTCGGTACCCTCACCGGTGTACCAGTGGGTACGGACGGTGCCCACTGTGTCTTCTTTTCTGGGTTTCTTGATCTCGGGATGTAGATCCCAAATCCACTTTAGGGTTATTCCTACTCGTCACGAAGTCAATCCTATTAGGCCATGAGGCATACCAAATAATGAATCACATACAAATCATCAATTAAATCGATTGAACAACAAATCCCAATGCATTCAAATCAAAAACCAGATCCGCTTGCTAATCAAACAAGTGAAATCAACTCTTATTAACATCTTAATCAGACTATACAGAAAAGGAGACTAACCTTCTCCTTGAGCTGCAATCCGGATCCTAGTTGTTTCATCATTCTTCTTCTTCTTCTTCTTTTGTTCTTCATCCTTTCCCACATGGGGCAGCAGCTAGGGTTAGGGTTTCTCTCTACTCACTTTCTTCTTTCTTCTTTCCATGAACGGCTAGGGTTTTTGTTCTTCTTTTCATTTCTATTAGTTTCTCTTCTATGTTATTCCAGAACAAAAGAGGAAGGGTAGATGTGTGAATATGGAAGTTTCCTTCAATCACAATCCACCCCACGCATCTCCCACGATTCCTCAATAAATACAACATATTAATTTCATTCTTATCCCCCAAAGGTTCTACTAATTACAAATTGACCCCAAATCTTATATTATTGTATCAAAGTAAGTCTACTACCTTTTTAATATATTAGTTACCCTATTTAAGTCCTAAAGCACCCAGTTTGGTCACCTACTATTTGTTTTAAATATTCCCAGAAATTTTGAATTAAGTTTATTAGATTCGGGTCCTTACAACCGACCCTCCTTAAAAGGATTTATGACCACAAAATCAGTATGGTGTGAATCTTTCTATCAGCAATCATTACTCAATTAACGAATCTCAATTGGATATCTCAACTTGCTAGTATGTGCTTCAATTGACTTGGAACACTTCCAGTTAGTCCTAGGGTAGTGTATTCTAGTCTCTTTATGTTATGTCACTTCACTAAGATATTCAACATCAATGGATGCCGAACAAACAGTTCACACAATAACAACAAACAAAATGCATTCACCTATGCCATAGGCTACAATGCCAAATCAAGTCGTTGCATAGATGCACAAAACATTCTACATTGCATGTCAAAGTTTCAAACATATAGCATTACAATCCATAGAAGTTCCAACATACACTGGATAATACATCTACCACTACATGCCAAAAGTCAAACAAAACAAGGTTTTTACATCAACTCAATAAACATCAAAGCAAACGAGGCTACTCCCCTCGAACCACAAACAACTCCGGGATCTCAATCCCATACTCCTCCTACTCCCACTCCGTTCTGCCAGCCATCTGCGGCTCCAGCATAGGCTAAGGTACTCGAGGTGGTGGTGTAATAGCATCATCAGTCTTGCGGCAGGAGTTGGCTATCTCGTGCTGATAGCCCATGATCTTGTCTTTCACCCTATCCCAGGTGGACACGAGCTCTCGAACCTCGCACTTGACCTCCTCGATGGTCCTCTGCAAGGTCGTCGAATTCCTCTCCAAAGACTCCAGTTTGGTCTCAATGGGGTTGTCCCTCCTGGCGTAGATGGGATCGAAAAACATGTTGGTGAAGCAGATGTGGATGCCTCTTGCTAGAGTGCTATTGGACTCTTTGGCTGAGGTGGTGGCACATCCTGCTGCGCTCTCTCTCTCCTCTCTCTGTCTCCCTCGCCTAGTCTCCTAGGTTGAGATGGCCTGATTCTAATCTCGGTGATGTTAACATTGGAGTATGGGCAGTACCTCTCCTCATTTCCAGGTGAAGGCATCTGTACTCCCCATTTCCTTGCCAAGGCATTCATTATGCAAGTGAAGGGAAACAAATTCTTCTTCTTCAGGCTCTTGATGAACCGAATGATGTGTTGCATGATTAGGCTAGGCAGACAAGGCTTTTGTCCGAGGGCTAACTAGTTCAGAGTCTGAACCATGTGAGTGGTAAGGTCTGTGGGGTTTCCCGATCTAGGCTAAAAATTGCAAACGAAGATGTTGTGAAGGATGCAGTCTTGTGGAAACATGGCAGTAGCTGAAAGAGCATTGCCATCTTTCCACGGGACTAGTTCTCCACAAAGTCTACGGGTCGCTGCGTTCTGTCTCTCAATCTTTAACTCTGGTAAATAAGTCATGGATGGATTCATGGCTAGACACATAATCTTTGCTACCAACGGTACAGTAAGGAGCTGGGGATGTCCATTAATCTGGAAATTAAGAAACATACCTCGCTCATTGCATGTGGTCATGGACGCGTACATGCGCTGTGCAATGGCTGAGTGGGCAGACTTGCCCAGTAAAGATTGGGCGGCCATCCTGCACCTACCAAGATGTCGACTACCCCGTAGGTCCTAATGTGCTCGATCTTCGTCGGCCTCTCGATAACAAGTTTTCGGTTGAAGAACGTATGAGAAATGACTATCTCGATCGCCGATGGTTGGCGGGGAACTTGTGCCCTTGGTTCCGAGTCCAAACTCTTGTCCCCGTCAGTGGTCTCTTCTCTTGCTTCACATGTAGGTTCCGATGGTGGTCGGGATGACATCCCTCCTATCCTTCTCGGTAGCGACTTTGGTCCTCTTCAAAGGGTTTGGGTTGTCGGTGGTCTTAACTCTTGGCATTGTGTGATTTGGGGAAAAATCAAGCAAGAGGATAGGGCTTGCAAGGGAAGGGATTTTAGGACTCAAGAAGGGTTCTAGGAGGCTCAAACGATAAGGAGAGGAAGAGATTTAGGGTTTAAAGAACAAAAATGAGGAAAAAATCCAACTTAAATAAGGGTTTTAGCCCTCATGGGTTCGGTACCCTCGCACCACCGGTGTATCGTTGGGTACCGACTAGTGTACCGACTCCCTAAAAAATGTCCAAAAATAATTATTTTTAATTGTTTTAAATTTTTAAATTTAATATTTCTCTTTTATAATTTAATTTCATAATTATCACATCCAAAAATATTTTCTTTCATCCCAAATTATTTTATTTACTATCTAGACCAGGTCTGCACCTCAAATTAAATTTTGTAGTTACTCTACTTGACTTGTTCTTGACCCTACAACGGCAAAACTTTCATGCTAATCCACACTAAGGATTCCATACAATTTCTATCTTCCGATTACATTTACTCTGATCCAAATTATTAATAATCACTCAACAATAAAATTTGGGAATAATACCTCATAAATAAATTTTTAGTGTATTTTATTGATTCTTTATACATATACTAACACACCTTCCTTTTCATAAATTATAGGGCTAAATGTATTTGCAACTATATTGTCCCTTATATTTACAGAGGTACTTGGTTAGTGTTTGGAATTTACACATATATGCATAAGTCATTGCATTCACAACAATGTGAGTTCCTGGTGGTCAGATCCCTTGGGACACAGTACACTCACCAAACAACACATCATACACTCTTAAAGTTCATTCCTAAGGCATTCAGAATTGGCGGCCAACCATCCTTTAGTATTCTTTCGGAACGTATACTTTAAGCTGTATAAATAAGAATCAACACTCCTCATCCTCACATACCTATCCCCTTATGTTCTACTCCTCCTACAAATATACTATCTTACTATTCTTACAAACAAGTCTACTATCATTAAATCAACTATTCTTCCTATTTCTAAGTCTAATATCTTTCTTATTTCCAAATTCCTAGTAGTTGCATACACTCACTAATATTCCAATCCCAATTTGACACTGGTAGATTTAGACAACTTAAGTCTTGCCGAAGTTGAAAAGTTGCCGAAAAGCTTTAGGTCTGAATAAACCTTATGCTCTAATACCAATCTATCACGCCCTAGTACCAGTATCACGAATTACTATGCTAGAGGCATTGATCAAAAAATGCAACCTTCAAGTTCCATTGCTGGAACGCGGATTGCCATATCAAACCATAAGTAAACAAAAGTAACAAGCATCACTTTCATTAATTATTCAGAGTTCGCAAGTCAACCAAAATTAAAGTTACATAATCCCTTGTGACTTCAGAAGAATCACAAGTACAAATACTGATATATACAATAATTACAACCGAACACTACAATAGAATATACTACTTATATACTCCAACATCGCCAACTAGGAATGAATTGCTGTCTCGAAGCGAATTAGCATCCATCCACTATCGGTTCGCACTCTATCTCAACCTACAATGTGATAAGTCGGGTGATCTTGGAATACCCTATAAGACCATTTCTGTCATCCATCTTCATAAGATATCATCAAGCAGATAATACACAAAGCAAATTCAATTCAATTATACGAGATAAACCAAATCTAACCATAATGAGTTACGAGATGATAGATGATACGCATTATGATATGATAACATGAAGGCGCTCAAACATGAATTCAAGTATAATATGATGTAAGATGAACTAAACTCACTTAACTAGCTAAGTGCCCCCTCATTCTTCCAATTCAATACAATAACAAATTTCAGGCATAGGCCACTAAGAACAGCTGGATGTCCCCTCTTCATTTCAGGCGCTAACCCATGGCAAGGGACACCATATTGCTAGTTAGGAATTCCAACCACTAGGCTAGTTTAGAGTGTTTAACACTCAAGGGATTCCACCCACCATATTCACCACCTCCCGGGCACACTTAACAATGAGATGCATTATTAATTAAGAATCAAATGAAAGTTATCAACGGAAACTATCCACGCACTCATACACATGGATAATCCGATTAGATGCCATCATAGATTTCCCGAGTGTTATAAATACCAAAAGATCAATTCACAAATACAATTATCAAATCCAGATTATTCCAATAACAATTATGATCAAGTCTAAGGGTGAGTGATGGTTAAAAGTTATCATGGAACCTCATGTTGATGTCTAGGTTCAACCTTAAGACCGTAAACCAAATACTAATGCAAACAACACAAGTTCACATCACTTCCCAACCCAATAGTTCCAATTACTAAGCACCTATGAGTGCAAGGTAAGTAAGGCCAATTGAATAGTCTAGTCTATTGTATTGGGCATACCCTGAGGATCAAAGGGTGTTTCAATACTATTCAATCAATTTACAATTACAAATATCAAGTTCACATTATACTAACATCAATATAGTCAGGTTCATGGGTGAATGATGGGTAGCAAACAATCATGGAACTCTAAGATGATGCCTATGATCTATCTTGGGTCCTATAAGTCAATTGCTATGTCAATGGTACGAGTCCACAACAATTCAAAACTAAAAGTCCAACCAGACTCAATCTGGCTGTCTCATCGGTACCCTCACCGGTGTACCCCAACCCAACTAACACAAGGTGGTCCTCAAAGTGATTGAGTATGGTTAGGTCAAGGTCTATTTGGTCATAATGATGCCAAACCAAGGTGGGAGCAATTCCCAACAAAAGAAATCAAAACTAAAATCGAGGTTCAGTTCTATAGATCTTACTGTCATGACCCAAATTCCAGGGTATGCTTCACGAACCCATGAGCATAGACTGAGGATTCAAGGCATGACTCTCACCCCCTTCTCCAAACACACAACCCAAGGGCGTGGCAACCTCTAACCATAAAATAGAAGATTCAAACTAAAAATAGAGAATCAGCAGCAGAAGCAAAAATAAATATAAAGATAATTTAAACTAATACAAAGTTTAAATACATCAAAATGGGACATAAAAATAAATAGGGCTGAAAACACAGCCGAACCAAAGGATACCTCTACTCTAACCAAAATACACAGTGTCCAAACAACATGTACGCAGAAGAGAGCCAACTCCTCTTGTCACCTCCCCCACATCATCCAAGTATTAGCTACAACGTCTCTAACTATGTCACCTGAAATGTTGGAAGCCAGAAAGGCCTGAGCTACGTGCTCAGCAAGTACAATGTACTAACTAAGAATCACACACCCAAATACATATCCATGAATGCATGAATGCAATGGTTTGTTCATTAGATGAAATCACATGAACAAGTAAACTACTAGCCAATCATGATGGCCATTACAAACACGTGAATGCAATGAATGAGATTGGGTTTTGTGGTGTTGGATATCTACGTGATCCCATTACACCAACATGAATCACTACCACGGAATACATGAACCACACATCGTTAAGGCCGACAGTGGATCATGTGTGTACAACATAGTCACAGAGAGTCGCAACATAGTCACAGGGAGTCGCAACTCTTGGATGTCCAGATTCATCTTCGTTAACCTCCCACCGTGGTACATCACCGGACTCCACACATGCCAATCAGATTACTCTCTATATAGATGCAATACAATATATAGCTGTCCTCAGGCTCTTAGGGTAGCTAACCCCTCACCCATAAATCAATCTTTGATTGATACATATTTAGTCCCTCACTAGGACACCAAAGATCTTGTCTCTCATTTGGCACTTACCTCGGAGTCCAAGTATCCTCACGTTGTCCATCGGTCCTTCAAAAAGGAGCCGAGGTCAGTCCAGGGTTTGGGTCTCACACAAGGACCCACAATGCATGTATGTCCCTTTAATGAATGGAATTAACATTCAACTACAAGGTATGCATAAGAATAATCATAATTGCATAACATAGCCCATTCAATTCATATTGAATCATTCACATCTATACATATGCAAGAACTGAATAAATAAATAAACAGCTAATGCATTTTACACAAGTCCATAATATAGTTCACCAACATTCAATCATCACAATCTAAGTCAAGACATTAATTACCATTTACGACTACTACGGGTCATGTATAGGAAAAGTGGCTCATGTTTCAACTTATCCAATTTACACAGCATTTCACTATCTAAGTCCTCATGAGCATGCAAGTATTGATCAATGTATGAAAATAAGGATAATCAGCAGTAAAGATTCACACCACATTCAAACTATAAAGATCAATAGTGATTTCATAAATTTCATGAGATTTAACATCAAATTTTTTTATGCTAAATCGTACCCTGAAATCTTTCTCTTACTATGCCTCAAACGCCCCCGTTGGCAGGTGCCAACGGTGGACTGACGGGTCCACCGACCAAGTCTATACATGAATAAAAGGCTCCTTGGTGGGTCCTGACGGTGGACCGACGAGTCTACTGACACCGTCAGTAGGTTCCATCGGTGGACTGACGAATCCACTGACCAAAACTCCTAAGACCCAAATGCCCGTCGACAGATCCCGTCGTTGTGATTGACGAATCTACCTATGCCCGACGGTGGGTGTCATCGATGGACCGACTTGTCCACCGACCGAAATTCCTAAAATCTAAGTCCCTGTCGGCGGGTCACATTGGTGGACTGACATGCCACCGACAGAGTCCCCCTGTGGTCGATCCATCGGTACCATCGACGATCCACCGAAAGGGCTGGTCTGTGCATTAACTCATCGGAGGGTCTCATCAGTGGACCGACGAAACCCCCGACAGTGGTCCAATTAATATATGTTGCGTAGGTGGGTGCCGTCGAAGGACCGACCACCCACCGACGAGCGCGATTCTAGGTTTTTCTCCCCTAGATTCTCCATAGTCCGGTGTTCTTCTTATTCCATTCTATTGTCCTCCATCCCAAAGATAAACTAGGTCTGAAATACAACAACTTTACCTAACTATTAACCACAAAATGCATTAGAAATCAATCCATAATCAAATAGATATAATTAAGCATCTACGATCAAAATGCACAGATTTAAACACTAAATCATGAAATGTATGAGTCCAGACATTCTAGAATCGTGAATTTTCACTCAAATCTCATGTTTTATTCATGGAAGACACTCAAGGATGGAATGTAAGAAGTATACAATGTACTTACCTCGCCAAGAACGCGAATCCTTGCTCGTGAGCGTAAGATCTTCGAGTTAGTCCTCTACTTCTTCCTCCACTAGCTCTCCTTCTTTCTTTTCTTCACTTTTTCGACTCCTCTTCTCAACACAAAAAAATGAACTAGGGTTAGAAAATTCGTATAAAACCCAAGTGTCAAAGCCTAAAATATTTTGGCCCTTCATTGGCCTTTGGTTGTGAGAATGAATCTCAACCCTTCAAGTTCATTAAAAGGGCAAGGTTAGAATGCAAGGCACCTGTACACTTCACATTTGTACAACAAAAGGGTTGAGTTACACTAATTAACTCATAATCGCCAACAAAGCAGAAGATTACTAAAACGGCCCTAATGAAAAGAAAGTTTTTATAAAATCACACTTTTGGCCCAAAATCATTTATTAAAATTTTCAGGTCTTTACAATCTATCACCCTTAAAAGAATTTCGTCCTCGAAATTCACATACATGGTCCTCGAACTGACATGGATATCCCTTGCGGGCATCCTCTTCCATGTAATCACCGGGCTGACAGATGGCTTCATTGTGAAATGGTGCTTGGGGAGCTTGTTGTTTTCATTGCAGTCGCTGAGACAGGTGGTAATCTGGGACTACGGGTCTTGCGTCTCGAAGTGTCGATGGTAGATGGCAACTCCTCTGAATGTGACCTCTCTCTCCTTAGTTGTAACATATACCATTCATTTGTAGTGCCAACTCACATCGATGTTGATATTCTTGTTTCCTCTGATGTTCCTTTCCTTGTTTCTTTCTCTTTCGCTCTAGTCTCCTCTGATCTCGAATCTCTCTTTGTTCCATCATACTCTCTTCCAATCTCTTAGCTGTGCTGACCACATCCTCGTACTTCATGAACTCACTCACCCTCAACTTTTCCTGGATGCCTCCCTTCAATCCATTCTTGAACAAGCAAGCTCTCTTCTCCTCATGTCTACGGCATATAGCACAAACTGTGACAACTCGGTGAACTTGATCTCGTACTCTGCCACTGACATGCTTCTTTGCTTCAGCTTCATGAACTCCATTCTCTTCTCCTCTCTTAAGCTCATGGACATCCAACACTATGAAAACCAAGCAATCACAACTAAGCACAATCAAATCTCAACAATTAAGGAGACTCAACAAAAGTTCTAGCATGACTCAGCATCAACACGGGGCTCTTGTGTGTCACTCTGGCCCGTCAGCACCCGTAACCTGTCAATGTCTATACCCTGCCAGCCTCTCTCTTGGCCCGCCCAAAAGATACCCGCCAGGAATTTGACTCAAAATATCCCCCAATAACCTACAACATCTCCATCTCTACTAAAGTCCTATGAATAAATCATTATGTCACACTCCAAATCAGCCACATCAAGAAACTTTTTACATCACTTACGTACAACACTAGAATGCTAGAATTGCGTAATCTAGGTCATATTAATTAACTTATCACTTATTTTAAACAGTTTGATTTTGTAGAAATTCTTTTGAGATTAAACCATTATATATAATTTATAATGTATCTTTTATCTTTCCTTATTAATTATGCTAACACACCTTGCTTTTCATAATTTCTAGGGCATAGATGCATTTGCAACTACATTGTACCTTATACATTGTCCTTTAGTTACGTTCTAGAAATCAACACACAGCAAAACTTTGGTTATCAAGTTCCACTGGACGTTCCAACCCAGTATACTCACCACACAAAACATCCTTCCGGTTCAATCGTTAGATGTTCTTGAATAGTGAGCTCTCTATCCTTCAGCATCCCTTAGAAAGCAACCTCTAAGGGTACACAACTAAAAATAAGTCCTAACTCCCAGTCTTATATATCTATTCCCTTACTCACATCTCTCTTCTATACTATGATCTAATCTATGGATCATACGCTCTCATACCACTTTGTCACGACCCGAATTCCAAGGTATGCATAACGAACCCATGACCATAGACCAAGGATTCAAGGCACGACTCTCACCCCCTTCTCCAAACACACAACCCAAAGGGGTGTCACGCCCCAAATCCGGCTCGACTTCCCATGTGGAAAGGGCACGCATTTCAAGGCGTGACTTTCGGGATCCATAACTGGACCTCGGATTCGCATCACACAAGGCATGAGACAACTCAATTTAACTCATAGAAGCAGAGTATAGATAGCGGAAGTAAACCTACTTATTACATCAAGTTCCAAATAAATAAATAATCCTATTGCTTCAACAGAGCCTTACAACCATTTCTAATAAAAGAATAAAGATCTAAAGTTCCATATCAAAATGTCACATCTAAATCAACTGATCAGTTCCACATGAATCATGAGTAAATCAAGGTCTATGTCCTTTCCAGTAAACCGTCTCATCCTGCAGTCACATAACAAACTGCCTGAGTATTGAATACTCAATAAGCATGATCTAGGTAAATAGTGAACA
>JAUPMG010046904.1:0-14041 GCA_031762675.1 Pachysandra terminalis | reverse complement strand
TGGATGTAATTAGGTTAATTTTAGTTTCCTTTACCCTTCATATAGTTCAAGTTCATGTTTTAGTTATATGTTGAATGTATGGATTTGAATGCTAGTTAATGTTTTTTTTATACTTAAGAATGGTTCATTTTTGGATATGATTGATTTAGATGTTAAGGAATGTGTTTGGAAGAGAAACCCTTAAATTTTAGCTTGTTCGCGACGTTCGGCGACCTCCTCAGTGCGCCGGACGGGTCGCTGAACACATTATGGGCCGAAGGCGGACTGTTCGGTTCACCAAACAAGTCGCCGAGTATGAACACACGGCCGAGATGGCTGCCGAGTATGAACACCCCACCGAATAGGTTTCGGTGCGTCGAAGGGTGCGCCGAAGTGGTCGCCGAAACGTAGTTTCCTGGTTTTGTCGCCGAGGCAAGTTTCGGTGCGCCGAATACCTCGCTAAAGTCTCCACCTAACCTAATAAATTGGACTTATATTGATATTTATTAATAGATACATATTTACATGGTTAGTAATCAAATTTCATGATGTGTACACCGTAGTAGTATTTGTTTTGGAAACTTCGACATTATAACTTGAGTTAGGGAGATATTATGACAACATGGAACATGTGGAATATGCCCCGTAGAAATCACAACTCACTTGGCACATAACCTAGGATTCTCCCAATTCTTTCAAGTATGATATCATATGAGTTCAGATGCGATCAATTTACATTGTGCTTCCTCATAAACCCGATTTCATGGGATGATGAGATGTTAGATATGGATGTTAGACCTGGAATGGTCACTACACTTACAGTTAATGGCACATCTGATACTGTCATCATGAACATCTAGTTAGCACTACACACTTGTTTTTCAGTGTTCCACTTCGTGTTGTTTGAATGATGTATTGTATTTCATGTGAGATAGTGTTTGATACTGGATCGTGTGATTATTGCTTGAGTGATGTATTGTATTCTATGTGAGATTGTGTTTGATACTCTGGATTGTGTGATTCTATGTGAGATTGTGTTTGATACTCTGGATTGTGTGATTACACCCTGTACACTACTATTTGACTGTTTAGTTAGCGTGCACCTATCTACTTGCACAACATTAACTCGAGACCATTGTATGGTCAAGAGTGTGACTTCGTGTTCCAAAACCTCATGGTTGTGTCTTGTGATTGGAAATGAGAGTGATATGAATTTCACATCTAGGGAGGGACTGGCTAGATTGAGTTGAGGGTTTAGCTAACCCAATAGACTTTCTCTTTGCCCGAGGACTCTGTGCCAAGGACAAGAAAAGATAAGGAAGGATCTCTGTAGTTTAGTCAAATGATCATGTTTTCCTGAGGGATCCGCACGTTACTGCAAGTCTCGGTCAACGGACCACTGATCAAAAATAAGTGGGGGGATTGTGCCTCCTAGGTTGAAAACCCTTAAAACTGCGTTGTACACGTAGAATAGCCCTATTTCCATGGACCGTACACACGGGGATGCATTCAGGTTGCTGGGACACCCCGAAATAGAGGCTGGATCAGAAGGAAATAGGTTACATTGACACTCAGACAGAGTTGCATTTACATTGCATTTGCTGATGCATTTGTATTTCATACTAGACTGCCTATTAGTTCATCGTGGTGATGACTGTATTTAGGTGCACAGCATGCATTAATAATTTATTTAACACCTGCATCTTAAATCATTACGTTTTCTTTATTTCTTGAACTTGGAATATTGTAAATGTTTAGACTCTAGGATTATACCTTAAATATTCCTGAATTTATGTACTTATTAGCTCGTGTAGCTCATGCTTTTTAGCAACCAACATTCTAGGCTCGTTAGTCGTGACGACTGCTGAGGAGTTTGAGGTCTAGGCAGACCCTTCATTTCGTAGAGCATGGTCGACGAGAGACCGGGTTGGGTATAGCACTCTGATAACATGTTAACATTAGTCTAGAGTTAGACATTCTTTTCTTAGAATTTTTCATATTCAGATGGTGTAATATTAGTTACTTATATTTTACTAGAACGTTATTAGAATTTTTGCTTATGTTTTGATTTCTGTTTCCACTCCCGTAGAAATATGGGGTGAAGGTTGCAGAACAAATCAGAAATCTCAGAAATTGAGAATTTCTGGTTTGGGTCGTAACACCTATTCCTTTAGATGGGAAAACTTGAGGTTGTCCTTTTTCCAAGTAAAGAGGAAAAGGCTCCTAAGTCTTCACAAGAAAAAGGTAGTTAGTTTTCTCACTTGGTCTAAGTTTGTTGAAGAAAGTAAAGAAAGTGGTGTGGTGTACATGTTAATTTCTAAAGAAGATGCAGTCCACATGTGTACCTAACAGGGTAAAATCCCTTTTAGAAGAGTTCAAGGATGTTACACCTGATGATTTGCCTAACGGACTTCCTCCTCTTACAGATATCCAACACCAAATTGACTTCATTCCTGGTGCTAGTCTTCCTAACAAAGCCCACTACCAAATGAGCCCAAAAGAACATGAAAAGTTAGGAAGACAAGTCATGGAGTTGTTAAAGAAGGGTCACAATAGAGAAAAGCATGAGTCCTTGTGCCATGCCCGCTTTGCTAACTCCAAAGAAAGATGGGGCATGACATATCTGTGTTAATAGTCGTGCAATCAACCAGATTACTATCAAATATCGATTTCCCAATCCAAGAATCGATGATTTGCTTGACATGCTTGCTAGTGCAAAGGTGTACTCCAAGATTGATCTTTGAAGTGGATACTATCAAAGTTGCATAAAGCTCGAAGATGAATGGAAGATCGCTTTTAAGACTCGTGACGGCTTGTATGAATGGCTTGTTATGACATTTGGACTTTCCAATGCTCCAAGCACATTCATGAGGGTAATGAACCGAGTCCTCTGTCCTTTTATCTGTAAATTTGTTATTGTTTACTTTGATGATATTATTATTTTTAGTCGTGAAAAAGTGACCATGTGGAGCATTTTAGGGCTATTCTAACCACTTTGAGAGGTGAGAAACTTTATGTAAACCTCAAAAAGTGTTCTTTCATGACAAACAACCTAGCTTTCCTAGGCTTTGTTTTGACTTTTACAGGGGTCCAGGTGGATGAAGAAAAGATCAAAGCTATCCAAGAATGACCTTCACCAATGGGCTTACAAGAAGTGAGCAGTTTCCATGGATTGGCTTCATTTTATCGCTGATTCATAAGAAATTTCAACGCCATATCAGCCCCTGTAGACACCTCAATTTGTACCAAAGTGCAATTTTTCCTACTTTTGCAGCTCCTTGATGGCTTGACTTGAGAATTGGAAACTCCTGATCATCCTCTAAACCCTATCTCTGCGTTGGGCTTAAATTCCTTCAAAATCTGAGAAATCCTTGCAAAACGACCAAAATACCCCTGGTGGCCCCACCTACTCTATTCCTCATCTAAAGCCCGTTTTTTGATCTTAAATCTGAATTCTTGATTAAAAATGCTTTTAAATGAGTAACTTATAGCCTAGATTTGGGATTATTGAGAAACTTGAACATTTTACCCCCGGTACCCCTTTTGGTCAAAACAGGCAATTTTTGAAGATAAAAAACAGACTTAAAATTCAAATTTGATTTTTATGCACCAAAATCTTTAAAACGGCTTTAAATTTGAAGAATTTCAAGTTCGAGAGGTCATTGTGTCATTTTGGTAATTTTACAAAATCATTTTTGTCATGTAGCAATTTGGGTGATGTGGCGGTTGTCGCGCACGTGGCAAAGTCCAATTCCCTCCTTTTTATACATTCAGAACAAAACCCAATATTTTTCTACTCTTCAAAAACTCCTCTAAATTTTTTTTGTCTTATTCGCTTTTCATTTTCAATAAAATCCCCCAAAAAAGAAACCACTTTTTAAAACCCCCCTCCCTGACTATAAAAGCCAAGGACGCACCAGATTGAAGGGCTTAACAATTTTTATCTGATTGTGATGAGCAAAGAAACCCTAAGCCCTTCAAAACCCTAATCCATATAGTTCAAAACCCTCTCCAGTTCCGCTATTCGACAGTGCCTATTTTTTGACTTCAGTGACGATACTCGAGCTCCAACAGTACTCTCCGATGTAAACTCCGGCGACCAATCCGAGCTTTGAGCCAATCAGAATCCAATCCCTGGTAATCAATCTCTCACTCTATTTCGTTTCTTCTCCTTTTTCTGCAAACCCCCAACGCACAGAACTCCTAAAACCCCACATTCGAGCACCATCATCATCTTCTCTTAGCCGCACCCTTCTCTTCATCTGCTGCCGCAGCAACAGCGTCCTCCACTTCCTCCACCACCATCTGCAATTTCTTCTCCCACAACCACCTCTATCGTCCTCAATCGAATGAAACATAACCCTTACACCTCTGCACTCTTTCTCCGATAGCAGATCCTCACCATCGAACCAATCCCTCTCTCACCTCCTTCACTCATTTGTAGACTCAATCCTCACCCCTCTCTCTTGCTACAGCTGCAGCTCCACCCTCTCCTCTATTCACTCCACAATAACAAAACCCCTCTCTAGCTAGATCTTCCCTTCACCTCCATCAAACACAACACCCCGCTTGCAAATTCATCTTCAAATTCCTCTGTTCTTAAACCCCACCACCTGAAACCTCTCATCCCAAACTGAAACACCTGTTGCAACCTTCACACAGATTCGAACACAACAGATCTCATCATTCTCTCCTACTTCCTTCTCCTCCTTTCAAGCTCGTACGGAACCGCGGAGGACCTTTCCATCACCGTAGTCCCTGTCGTATGGGTCAAGCCAAGTCACTTGGAGAGCAAAATAGGAGTATACTGCCGCAGGGAGAATTCTAGGAGCAACAAGTATAATTTAAAATTTTCTTTTATTTATTTCTTAATGATTTCTTTCTTGATGTTAACCTTGTTTAGAAAGAGTTGAATGTTTGCTTTAATTTTTTCTTATTTCTTCAGTTATTTTCAGCTACCTAATTTTGTATTGAATTGGACTTGGCTTATGAAATAAGAATGAGATTAATTGTCATCTTTAGCATATTGATTTTTTTTATTAGAATTTTATTCTCGTTAATATATATTATTTTAGGATCTTTTAGCATTTTAGGGTTTTAAAGACTTTAAACATTTCTAGGATTTATTTTATAATTTGCCTCTCTTAGGGTTTGTAGGAATATTCTAGAATTTTAGTAGTTTTAATTTACTTTTAGACCTAATAAATTGGCCAAATAACCTTGAACCGGGTAACCGGTTGAACCGGGAGTAGATGAGTGCCTAACACCTTCCCATCTCTCAAATAAATCCCCTTACCTGAAAATCTGGTTAGACCACCTAAATTCTTCATTTTTGGTGTAATTTATAATTAATTGACAAAAGCCATCGGTGACCATCCACAGTCAAACTCGATGAATGATGGCGACTCCATAACCCGATCAACCTAGGGTCCACCCGACCCCGGGGCGATCACAGCTGGCGACTCCTTTGAGGAGTTACGAGTTTGAACCACGGTTCAATTTTGCTTGGCCGATTTAGGTTTTATTTTTTATTTTTTATTTGTTTTGATTTGATATTGATTTGATTTAGATTGATTTGTGCTCTCTTGTGGTATGATTAACTTGGCTTGATTTTTGGTTCAATTGCATATATTTGCCTTTGTTTAATTGTGCTATTTGACTTGATTTGGTTCAGTTCAATTTGAATTCATGTGGTTCAATTCATTTCATTCATGTGGTTCAATTTATTATGCTATTGTGGTTCAATTTAATGGCTTGATTTATTGTTATTGAAATATGTGGTTTGACCATGCATCATGGCTTGGTTCACACACTCACTCATAGGTCGATTACATAAGCCACCCTCTCAACCCATTACAATTAAACTCGGGTATGTGTATAGTCAGCGCGTCAGGGTCGCTACCTTGGGAAACGAGCCTGATAGTACCCACTCTAGCCACGAATCCTCCCAAAGGGAGGAGGCTAAGGAGCCTTTGAACCACCCATTAAACCGCATTTTAGACGAATTTATGGCTAGGACACTCAAGACAGTTTAATCAGATCATGCATTTTTTAGTCCATTTTGGCAAGGCCCATGGCCCAAGCCCATATTTGAGCTATTCCTAGTTTGGGTCCATCATTTGGACCCATTAGGAGAGCCCACTTAGTGATTAAGGGTCCATGGTTCAAGATCCTCCATGGGTCAGACCCATGTGCATTAGGTTGGGTGTCCATCCAATTGCTTTGAATGAATTCAATTTGTGGGCCTAATCAAGTCCATAGACCCAAAGTATCCAAGAAGGAGTCTAGTCCGTTCCTCATCCAGTCCATGTGAAGTCTAGGGTCATACCCACATGGGTATATCCATTTAGGAATCATACCCTCATTTTACCCATTTGAGAATGAGGGCCTTATCCATAGGTCCATTGGTCACATATGGGTCAAAACCCATAAGCGCCTATACTTCATTTGGGCCTATCCATTCATGAATGAAGGACCAAAGGCCCAAAACCCATGTGAGCCCACATATCCAAATAAGGAATAAGGCAAGAGGGGCTCATATAGGTTAAGGCTTTATCAACGAGTCTGTTGTTTAACGCTAACCATATTAAGACCCATGGATACAAGTTGGGTCTTCATCACATAGATGGATACATACATCTACTTTGCATCATGTCCATATCATAACATGAATCATATTAGACCATGCATACACCTTAAAAAAATCATAAACATACAAAAAAAAAATTTAAAAAGAACTAAAAAAATTGAACATAGAAAAAAAATCAAAATCACCCATTTCAAAAAACAAATAATAATTCAAAATCAAAATTTTTTTTAAAAAAATAAGGAGATTTAATAATTTTTAAAAAAATAATCATTCATTTACAAAAAAAAAAATAGAGAAAAAGAATAAAGAAAGAAAGAAAAATTAAATCAAAACTCAAACATTTCAAAAAAAAAAAATTAAAAAAGAGGAATCATTTCAAAAAAAAAAAGTCAATTATTTAAAAAAAAAAAAAAGCAAAACAAGAAATCCTCATTCAAAAAAAAAAAAAAAAAAATAAAAACATTACAAAAAAAAAAGCAATTACTTCAAAAATAAAATAAAATTCAATTACTTCAAAAAAAAAAAAAAAATCATTCGTTTCAAAAATTAAAAATAAAAACAAAATCAATTAAATGAATCATTTCATATCACTTGCACCATTCACATCATCATCATTTGAGCATCATGATTCATTAGAAGCATCGCTTCCATTGAATTCATTGTATTCGAGAATCATTGCTTAAAATACTAATATTGTTTGGCTTGTTTGAAATTAATCTTGTTTAAGGGGTCACATTTTCACAGCATCGACCTAAATCATAGACCCGACCGGGCGGGAGGTTCTATGACATGGTTCTGATCTACTGAAAGGTTTAGACTATTTTCTCAACATCCACCTAAATCATAAATTGAACCTAGCGGGAGGTTCTATGACATGGTTTTGATCTACCGAAAGGTTCAGACCATTTTCTCAGCATTGACCTAAATAATAAACCCGACCGGGCAGGAGGTTCTATGACATGGTTCTAATCTATCGAAAGGTTCAGACTATTTTCATAGCATTGACCTAAATCATAGACCCGACTAGGCGGGAGGTTCTATGACATGGTTCTGATCTACCGAAAGGTTCAGACTATTTTCACAGCATCCACCTAAATCATAGATTCAACCTGGCGGGAGGTTCTATGACATGATTCTGATCTACCGAAAGGTTCAGACTATTTTCTCAGCATCGACCTAAATCATAGACCCGACCGAGCGGGAGGTTTTATGACATGGTTCTGGTCTACCGAAAGGTTCAGACTATTTTCACATCATCCAGCTAAATCATAGACCCGATCTGGCAGGAGGTTCTATGGCATGGTTCTGCACACCGAAAGGCTCAGACTATTTTCACATCATCCACCTAAATCATAAACCCGACCGGGCAGGAGGTTCTATGATATGGTTCTGACACACCGAAAGGCTCAGACTATTTTCACATCACCTGCCTAAATCATAGACCCGACCAGGTGGGAGGTTCCATGACATGGTTTTGACACACCGAAAGGCTCAGACTATTTTCACATCACCTGCCTACATCATAGACCCATCCGAGCGGAAGGTTCTGTGACGTAGTCTTCTGATTACCGAGAAGTTCAGACTATTTCAGTGCATCAATTCACCTCATAAATCACATCTTTAAAATGTTTTTCTCATGTTGGCAAAACAAATCTGCACCTAAGTTTTGATTCATGATTACTATGCACTAAATGGAAGCGTATAGGAAAACGTACTCATTCGTATCATTTCATGCATTCACACTCATACCACATCATCTCATGCACACATCACATCATCTCAGTATCTCATATTATATCATTTCATGCTCTTACATTACATCATCACATCATCCAAAGAGATTTCTTTTGCCTCTTTTGAGAGAGTTCGCTGTAAGCCGTCCAAAAGTAGATTTTTTTCCCTCTTCTAGGAGAGTTTGTTGCAAGCTACCTGGAAATTGGATCTTTCTTTCTTTCGCCTCATTTGGGAGAGTTCGCTGTAAGCCGCCCAAAAGTAGGTTTTGTTCATTACATTTTTCATCGCATACACATCTAATTGCATCATTTGTAGCATTCATACGTCATTGCACCCATGTCATCATGCATTACATCATCATGCATCATCATCATCATCATTATTTTTGAGATACTTTGAAGTTTTTTGTAGTTATAGAATTCAGGGTACATTGTCACTTTCTATCTATCAAAGGATCTTTCATGTTCGAATACAGTCTCGAAGAGATCATAACATCTCCACACAGTTCAGAGGATCATTTTGTTAATTGAATCCATTTTTCTCAAGGTTTAGCATTTTAATAAACCTTCGAATTTGGGAAAAGTAATTTAAGAAGGTTCAAAAAGAAAAGAATTTTTTTTTTTAAAATGAATTGAAAAAGCATGCATTTTCTTCATATTATTCTGATCTTAATAGCCCAATGAAATTTTTGAAAATGAAGAAAAGGGTGTGTACACCAACATTAAAGAGATTGTGACCATAAATTTGGAGATGGAGAAGGACCCAAAACATGTGAAAATTAGAGTCTTGTTATTCTCTAGGTAAAAGAGTGAATGATTGTGTAGATGTTTTTGCGTGGTTGTGTCAAGACTTGTTAAGGATAGATACAGACCCTATTGTTCATAGATTGTCAACTTTGCCTAAAGTGAAGTCAGTTGAGAAAGAAGCAATTGTTGAGAATCTGAATGTTATTCCAGTTCATAAGATCAATAGATTCGATTTGAAGAAGATCCAACTGTCACTTTCTACTTCTTAATCTAATTGACGACATCATTGGAGTATTAGGTGATGAAAGAGTTTGAGCCAGATTCGATTGGATGTAATCAAAGAAGAGTACAAGATTTTCAACTTTCATGGATAATCTCTCGAGTGTATGGTCAGAGCGTACGAGGCGTTGAATTTTTTTGAGAGGGAATTCAATATTGAAGAAAGTACTGCATTGAGAAGAGTTCTACAAGAGAATTCAAGCCAATCATAGAAGACCATATATTGTGAGGAAGGTTCTTTTCAGCACAGGTACATCGAGAGGATTTTTCTTGAACCAATCAGATTAGAATAAAAGAAAATTATTTTGCATGAAATTAAATTTTATCTTAAAATGATCAGAGGCCATTTTTCATGTGAATCCTTACATTGTAAAATCCCTAGTGAACCCTTTTGAGCCTTATATTTTCTTTTCTGTGACCCAAACTGGGATTGGCCACCCCAAACTAAGGCAAAGAAGTAGAATCAAGAGATACCCCACACTGGGGCAAAGAGGTATAATTGAGGGAAATTTTGGGGAACAACTTTGAAGATTCATAAACTGAGGCAATAGATGTTGGGTTTAAAAAAAATGAAAGGAAAATTGGAAAATACTTAAAACTGGGGCAAAAAGTTCCACATCTGAGGTAAATCAATAAAAAAAGAAATATACTTGGGGCGTAAAGCTTCATATTTGGGAAAGTTCAAAGAAGAAGAGAGAAATGTACTTGAGATGTGCAATCCCAATTCACCTATTTCATCAAAAATATTGTCTTTGAGCCTTTTTATCTTTCTTTCATAAACCTAACCTAACCTTCATTTTGTCATATGTGATAAGTCCTCTTTTGATCCAAATAATCTTTAATTGTAAGGTAATTTAACTCTATTTTGATTGGTGATGATAGAATCAAAAGCTTGATAATTGAGAAAAAGAAACCACATGCACGATGAAACCTGCAAAGGCGTTGTTGCACAAAAAGAATGTGAAAGCCGGCTTTGGTGAAAACCTTAATAGGCGCTAGAGAAAGAGAAAAATCAATTGAAGTCAGTTGAAGAAAATAACCCTTAGCATCTGTTTGGAATAATCTTACTACTTTCAGCAGAGCACAACGAAATCTACAGATCATCCAATGAAGTGAAAGCATTCTATCTACGCTGGGCCATGCGTTATCATCTTTGACATCTTTGAATAGCTTGGTTTAGTATTATTTTTGCAGTCTTGATTAGGCCAAGTTGAACATCTCATACATTGTCTCAAGAGTCGAAAAAATGACCTTGTCTTTGATAATCACCGGGGATGAATTCGAACTCTTAAGATTTTGGTTACAACTCTCTAGTGTTGTTCAATCACATCTTTGCTATTAATTTGAAGAGGTTTAATCTGGCTATTCTGATCATCTTAATATGGAGAAAATGTTTAGGCCAAGGATATCTACGATTTTCAAAAAAAAAAAATCAAATAAAAAAAGATGAAAAAAAACTCTATCTTTGCATTTGTACTTTGTTTTTCCTTTTAGCCTTAGATATCACAGGAGAATTGAAGAAAAAAGGGTACAAGAAAGAAAAAGAATTGGAGAAAAAGCTAAATCATTCAGAACAAATGCCTTGCGGTGAAGCATTGCAAAAAGGAGCGAGAAAAGAGCAAGCCAATCATCAATGAAATCCAAGGAAGAACAAGAATTCAAAAGAGGCAAGAGGAAAAGAGAACAAGCCCAAAGTTGCAACTCCTGATGAAGCAGAAAAGAGCATATCACCATTCTGGTGGAGTACAGTAACAGGGAAGCTTCATGTTTGTCCCTCAATGAAGCTCACTCAAAGATAACAAGGAAGCATAACCTTTAAAGAAGAGAAAAAGTCGATCAAGCTGAAGAGATTACAGAAGCAAGAAGACAAGAGATTGTATTGTAATAGTCAGTCTAGTCAAAAGCAATTCTGTCACTTTTGGATCTCGTCTCACAAGTGAACTTGATTCTAGACAATTTTGTGACACTAATCATTTAGGTTGGGATCTGTCCAACCCTTTGAAGCAGCTCAATGATAACTAGACTTAACTCTGATAAGTCATAGTCTTCAATAATCTCCAAGTTCATGAACTGAATGTTGCTCTTAGTCAAACATATTCTTCATAAATTGAACTTCCAAAAAAAAAAAATTATCAATGAAAGAAACTTGAAACCCTTCTCACCTTTGAGCTACACAGAGCTCAAAGAGGTTTATACACAATCACCTTTTCGGGAATAGACACATTCCCTTGATAGAATCTCTTTTTACAAAACACAAAAATATTGGAAGTTAAAAATATGACGAATAGTTTTGGCATAAAGCATAATTTCATTGAACTGTGCAAATCCCCTCGTGTCTTTTCTTTGTTGTTTGTCGCTTGTGACTCCCACAAAGAGGGGTAGCTGTAGACACCTCAATTTGCACCAAAGTGCAATTTTTCCTATTTCTGCAGCTCCTTGATAACTTGACTTGAGAATTCGCAACTCCTGATCATCCTCTCAACCTCATCTCTGCCATGTGCTTGAATTCCTTCAAAATCTGATAAATCCTTGCAAAATGATCAAAATACCCCTGGTGGCCTCATCTACTCTATTCCTTATTTGAAGCTCGTTTTTTATCTCAAATCTGAATTCGTGATTAAAAACAATGCTTTTAAATGAGTACCATATTGCCTAGATTTGGGATTATTGATAAACTTGACCATTTTACCCATGGTACCGCTTTTGGTCAAAACAGGCAATTTTTTAAGATCAAAAACAGATTTCGATTTCAAATTTGATTTTTATGTGCCAAAATCTTTAAAACGGCTTTAAATTTGAAGAATTTCGAGTTCGAGAGGTCATTGAGTCATTTTGATAATTTTACAAAATCATTTTTGCCACGTGGCAATTTGGGTAATGTGGCGGTCGTCGCGCACATGTGGCAAAGTCCAATTCGAAAGCTAGCCTCATTTTTATAAATTCAGAATAAAACCCAATATTTTTCTATTCTTTCAAAAACTCCTCTAAATTTCTTTGTCTTATTCACTTTTCATTTTCAATAAAATCACCCAAAAAAGAAACCTGTTTTCAAAAACCCCCCTCCCAGGCTATAAAAGCCAAGGACCCACCAGATTGAAGGGCTCTCCAATTTTTCTCTGATTATGATGAGCAAAGAAACCCTAACCCTTCAAAACCCTAATCCATATAGTTCAAAACCTTCTCCAGTGCAGCTATTCGACGACGCCTATTTTCCGACATCGGCGGCGATACTCGAGCTCCAACAATACTCTCCGATGTAAACTTCGGCGACCAACCCGAGCTCTGAGCCAATCAAACTCCAATCCCTGGTGATCAATCTCTCACTCTGTTTCGTTTCTTCTCCTTCTTCTGCAAACCCCCAACGCACAAAACTCCTAAAACCCCATATTCAAGCACCATCATCATCTTCTCTTAGTCGCACCCTTCTCTTCATCTGCTACCACGGCTGCTGCCACAGCAACAGCGTCCTCCACTTACTCCACCACCGTCTGCAATTCCTTCTCCCACAGCCACCTCTGTCTTCCTCAGTCGAATGAATCATAACCCTTACCCCTTTGCACTCTTTCTCAGACAGCAGATCCTCACCATTGAACCAATCCCTCTCTCACCTCCCTCACTCATTCGCAGACCCAATCCTCACCCCTCTCTCTCTTGCTACAGCTGCAGCTCCACCCTCTCCTCTATTTACTCCACAATAAAAAAATCCCTCTCCACCTAGATCTTCCCTTCACCTCTATCAAGCACAACACCACACCTACAAATTCACCTTCAAATTCCTCTGTTCTAAAACCCCACCACCTGAAACCTCTCATCTCAAACTTAAACACATGTTGCAACCTTCACACAGATTCGAACACAACAGATCTCATCAGTCTCTCATAATTCCTTCTCCTCCTTTCAAGCTCATACAGAACCGTTGAGGACCTTTCCATCATCGTAGTCCCTGTCGTATGGGTCGGGCCAAGCCACTTGGAGAGCAAAACAAGAGTATACTGTCGCAACGAGAATTCTAGCTGTAACAGTTATAATTTAAATTTTTCATTTATTTATTTCTTAATGATTTCTTTCTTGATGTTAACCCTGTTTAGAAAGAGTTGAATGTTTGCCTTAATTTTTTTCTTTTTTCTTGAGTCATTTTCGGCTACCTAATTTTGTACTGAATTGGATTTGGCTTATGAAATAAGAATGAGATTAATTGTCATCTTTTGCATATTGATGTTTTTATTGGAATTTTATTCTTGTTACTATATATTATTTTAGGATCTTTTAGCATTTTAGGTTTTTAAATACTTTAAACATTTCTAGGAATTATTTTATAATTTACTTCTTTTAGGTTTTGTAGGAATATTCTAGAATTTTAGTAGTTTTAGTTTACTTTTAGACCTAAAAATTGGCCAAATAACCTTGAATGTGGTAACCAGTTGAACCGGGAGTAGATGGGTGCCTAACACCTTCCCATCTCTCAAATAAACCCCATTACCTGAAAATCTGGTTAGACCACCTAAATTCTACAATTTTGGTCTAATTTGATAATTAGTTGACAAAACCCATAGGTGACCATCCACACCCGAACTCGATGGATGGTGGAAACTCTATAACCCGATCAACCTAGGATCCACCCGACCTGGGGGTGATCACAGCCCCATTAACAGATTGTATGAAGAAAGGTGAGTTCAAGTGGACAATGGAGGCCGAAAAGAGTTTCCAACTTGTC
>JAUPMG010046893.1:0-14041 GCA_031762675.1 Pachysandra terminalis | reverse complement strand
CAAAGTTGTAAAATTAATTAGGCTAGGTGGTTGCTTGGCCCAAAATCGCCTAGCCAAGCATCACCATTGTTTTTAAAGGCAACCGCCTAGGCGCCTAGGCGACCGGGCTTTTTTTAGAGGTCCAGGCGATGCTTGCCTAGGCTAGCGCTTGGAAACCTTGGCGAGTGCCTAGGCCACGTGGCGACTGCCTGGTCACCTAATTTGGCCAGGCGGTTGTCCGAGTTGTAAAATTGATAAATTGTAATTTATATTTCAATTTATTAATTATTTTATTCTAATTAGTTTATTGTTTAAAGTTTACTTATGTTTGTTTTGTTTTAATCGATTAAATTAAAGATTTAAAGGCTTCATTAAATGAGACAATAAGCCTCTTTTTGAGTTGAAGACCTCTCTCTCTCTCTCCCTTTGTCAGCTCCCTCTCGGCCCCCTTTTTTTTTCTGGCACGACTGAGAAGAAGAGTGAGGCTCTGTTCTCTTCTCTCCCTTACTCCCTTCTCTTCGTTCTTTTTTTTTTCATATAACTGCAGCAGTCTGGCAACAAGGCAATTGCCGATTGCCAACCCTTTCTCTCCACTCTCTCCTCCTTTCTCTCTCTCTAGACTCACCCCTTCTTCCTATTGTGCTGACTGCCCCCCCTTCTTTTTGCTTATAAAAAATTTCGCCTAGGCTAGTGCTCAATCGCCTAGGCTAGCGTCTAGGCGATGGCCAGGTCTATCGCCTGGGCTCGCCTATGCGTTTTGGTAACCTTGAGAATCGCCTAGATCCTCAGAAAAATGCGTAGTCGCCTAGGCACTCGCCTTTAACAACACTGATACCATAGATCACTGCATGTGTTGTAACTGGCCCATTCCCAATTGATGCATTATGTATAAAGTGGGTGAAAAATCATTTCACCATTTCTTAATTCATTGCCAAGTCGCTTCAAGAATCTGGTTCACAATTTTACAGAAGCTTGGAATGCAGTGGATGATGCACAAAACTGCTAAGGAATGTATACAAAGTTGGGTGATAAGGACGAGCGTTAATAGAATGAAACTGCTATGGAGAATGTGTCCATTTGCTATATGGTGTTGCATTTGGAAGGAGAGAAACTCTAGGACATTTGAGGACAAGGAACGTCTGTTGGATATCATCATTAAAAAAATGTTTAGGACGCTGTACAACTGGGCTATAAGTGAAAAGGGAATTTTCCAACTTCATTTTCTCATTTTATTGTGAATTACTTGAGAGTATATAGTATGTCTGCACATACTGTTTTCTTCTGTAATTGTCATGTTTTAGACTGGTAATCAGCACACACTTTGTGTACTAGTTCTACTTTCTTAATTTACTGATACATGATATAAATCCATTTATTGATAAAAAAAGTGAAAGCAACACAAATGACGACTCTATCCTCAGGTGAAATTTCTCAAGGATTTTCTCCTTTGGGTACAAAGAAGAAATCACAGTTTCAGTTGTGATTTTTTTTTTGGTGAACAGTTGTTGTGATTACGAAATGTGTGTGTGTGTGTGTGTGTGTGTATATATTTATAATTAATTAATTAATTCTATGTCCTCCTCTCCTCTACTTCATCACACTTCAATTGTTACAACTTACAACACCTAAATGTGCTTAATTGATGTTTCATTTGATCAATTTCAAGGTTCCCGTTTTCTTCTTTTGTTTTTCTTGTCCATCTATGCTGTTTTTATATTTATCAAAAATAAATTAGTGTTGTATGAAAGTCCTTGCTTGTGGGGGTTTACACCTCGTGCTGTGAGGCACATTCAGCCATCAAAACAGGTTGCCTCTTGCTTTTGTTTTCTAAAATCGTAGTCACAAAGTCCTCTTAAGAGAGCTGTCATTTTGGTGCTTTGTGTGTGTATTATGAACTGAGAGCAAATCCTGTAGGTTAATTAAGAGTACGAGTTTAACTTTTTAAATTCGCAATCTCATATCAATACCAATAACACTAATAATCAAAGAAGTAATTCTTTTGATATTTAAATTTTTTCTCACATAAAATATCATTTGGCTAATATAAGAGGTTTCCTGTGACAATAGGCGTACATCAGGTCAGTTGTAAGCATGTATAAGATTATCGTTCCTTTCAATAGATACAATGTTGATATGAAACCCAACTCCGAGGTGCTTATCAACTATACACAGTTTCGATTGATACCTTATATCTGTTGACTGGAACTGGTTGAACCTTTGATAGAGAAACAGGAAAAAAAACCAGATGCAAAATCAATGACCTCATTTTCAGGAAATAAATAAAATAAAAAACAGACACATACACACTAGACACATGGCAGATTATAGTGCTTATGGGGCCCTTATATGGGTCCTTATGCATTACACCCTAACACTCCTGTGGTAATAAAAAAAAATAGCAAGCTACTGTTTATATTTGTTTTTTTCTTTTCAAAGTGTTTGTAATATGTGGGACTTATTTAGTAATTAGTGGTAGGTCCTGACCTTCCATTTGCTTGGCAAGTGTCATATTATGGTTCCAAAGGACCACTGTATGGTCCTTGTGCCTTACATCCTAAAGGTTCCATCTTCATGAACAAAGAAGAAGAACAGAGCCAAGAAGAAGGAGAGGACTCCTCCTTTCCAAAGAATTAGTGAGTGGATAACTTTTAGCCATATGGGAGGAATATTTAATTTCTGAACCTTTATCTAAGATATTTAATAATTTTCCATTGTCCAAAAGAAAACAGGAAAATCGAATGGTTTATATCATTTGATCAATATGATAGCTTACATACTTGATCTGTTCAATGGGGAGCCACCACATGGTGGTCCCTATCAAAAGCAATACATGTGTTCATATCTAGTGTCCATGACCCTTAATAGGATCTTAAGCAATAGAACTATATTTTACCTTTTTCTGTTTGCTTTTTTTTTTGTGGGGGGGGGGGGGGGGGGGGGGGGGTATTTTTTTTTATAAAGATCGAGGCAATGATTTTTTCGCATTGTCAAATAAAAATAATAAAATCAAATGAATAGAATCATTTGATTAAGCTGATATTGGTACACTTAATCTTCTATGTGGGACCCATAAGATGTTTGTTCTTGATCTTTTGTTTACTTGGCTGTTGGCACATGTTCGTAATATCGTGCTTATTCTCAAATCCAACATAAATAGTTAAGATCACCGGTTCAAGTTCCAATTTAACAATCACGATTGTTGTTCAGTCTATGTACTAACAGTTAAAATTCTACGTTAGCTACAAAAAGTAAACCAAACGAAAAACTATACATTAGCGATTAAGATCTTAAGTACTAACTAGGCTAGATTTGCGGACAACAAACCGACGTCAACAGTTGGAGTTATTGATCTATAGTTCAAATATTACGTTTAATTTGTTTTGACTTTATAAAATCTGTATGAGCACTCAAAATTATATAATAGACAGTTAAGATCAACTACCTAGCCCACCTATCCCACAAAAATAAATAGAAAAAAAAGATCAACTACTGAACTTACATAAAGTAGGTCTATATCAATGTTAAAGTCATATTAACATATATCAACTGTTATGATATTTTTTGGAGGATATCATGTGTGTTGGTTTTATAGAAAATTGCAGTCCATAATACAAAGGCCTTTATTCTAGGGGGAAGTTGATGAAAGGGAAATAGGGTAGGGTAGGGGGACCCTTCCTTTCTTGCAGAATGGTATGGGAATTTTATTGTAGGGGGAAGTTGATGAGAGGGAAATAGGGTAGAGGGATCCTTCCTTTCTTGCAGAATGGTATGGGAACCTAGTGGAAAAGACCCCTTTGAAGGTTAGATGCATTTTGTTTTTAGATGGGTCAGATACCTGGCTGGTTTCAACTTGGTTGGTCATGATTATTATTATGGTGCCAGTGCCAGGAAAGATGAAGTTGTTAAAGGTTGGACCAATCGATTGCTTAATGAATCAAGATTTGGATGTAGAATCTGTATAAGAAAACAAAGTTCTTATATGTTAAAGTTTCAATTTGTAAGTTTATCATAAATGAAGAGAAAAATTATGCCCCTTAAAGAGGGTATTTACCATAAAGGAACAAATTTGTGCTGTATGTATATGCACTGACCTTGTGGCAAATTTCTCGTCGACCTGTTTGTCTCTCTTCTCTGGATGGACCTGTATTTGTGCTCTGTGAAGGAATTATGTGGCCCAGACTATCCATTTGGTAGGCGACTATTTGTATTAGCCAAGTGCACATTCTCTTTTTTCCTTGTATGCATTTTGCACAATGTATTGGACCACTTCTATGACAAGCCAGAGTCTTTGAAGATTCAATTTCTAAATTTAGAAAGGTTTAGAAAACAGTGGCTTTTTGCCACTTCACATTGTATGATTGCGCTGTTATTCATAGGCTGAAGAGAGGTTGATCTGGCAAACAAATGGGTGTTTTTGGCCCACCACATCAGCTTCCATACATCATAAATGAACCTGTCACTAAAAAACCTGTCCCTATAAATATGAATGCATATATACAGTAAGTGTTGTGATTAAACCCTAGATCTGGATCTGATAATGACAAAGAAGCAAGAAAACAAGTAAAGAAAAACAGAGATCACAAGCACACAAACGATTTACGTGGTTCGACACGAAGCCTACGTCCATGGGTGAAGATCGGAGAAGATTTCACTATGAGAGGAAAATATGAAGAGATTACAGAATGAGCTCTCTTGCTCAGAAAACCCCTAATATCAAAGACCCCTTACAAACTCGAACCGGGTCGGGTCAGGTCGGAACATACCATGAATCGGGTCGGGTCGGAACACACCGTGAATCGGGCCGGGTTGAATAAATGGGCCTGCGGGGAGTCGCCCACCGGGTCTGAATTCGAGACACCCATATTACAGTAAGTATAAAGAATTTTATCAAAAAGGAAGAATAGAGAAAACAAAGATCAGAACAGATATGGGGGGTATTACCCCAGTGTACAATAACAATATACCGTAGAAGTGACTTAGCTAGCAGGTTTTCTAAATCATTGGCACCTATAGCCTTCTACATATTTAGTGTTGCACAGTGCATATAGTCTACAATGTATGCAAGGTGTGAAATGTAGCTCAGTTGGCACTACTTCTGGGTATATATCTCTGTTAACTAGTTAATCACATTGAGAAAATCTCTCCAGTTTAGGCTATGATTTTCAAAGAATTTTGAATAGAAAAAATGTGTATTAGATAAGTTTCTATTCTCCCGTGGTGTTTTCTTGTAAGAATTTGATGTATCGGTCATTTAATTGTGTTCAATCTTGGGCTAGGAAATGTTCTGTATAACGTTTGTTCTGGATCATGTGATCAACTTCTCTGCCGTAATACTTTCATAAGTATATTGTTTTTTCCTAAATAAGCATGTCTTAGATGATCTTCCTGATATTAGAATTTTTAAATTTTGCAGGCTGAACTATAACCCTGGGCTCTGTTGTGGCGTCTGTGGGACAATTTATGCAACAGTTCAAGCAAGATTCATATTGTCCGCCCTTTGGGATTTGTGGTTTCTGTTGAGGTTTTTTGTTGTTATAACAGATATGCCGAAGACTGGGAATCTCTCCCAGAATATCAGCTCATTGAAACTGACACCACAGCAATCTCTTCGCCGTTTGAGCAGTCGGTGTTCTCAAATAGCAACTGGGCAGCAGTCTTCTCCAACCGTCTTTCCAGAAAAACGTAGCAAGTTAAAATCTTTAAGGAGAAATGACACCAACGTTGTCAATGATGATCCAGAGAAAGTAAAAGCACTGGAGCACAGGATTGACATAGTAGATGAGCAGTCTGATCTATTGGGCTATGAAGTTTTCTCTGGAAAACTAGTTTTGGATAAGAGATCAATCAGTACAAGTGCTGATGTACAAACGTCAATAGAAATTGCAAACCAAGGTGCTGTTGATGCCAAACTTACAAGCAAGGCTTTAGTCTGGGGATCTCATGTGCTGTGTCTGGATGATATGATTTGTGTAAGTTTCCTTCAAAGACTAGTTGCACTTTATGACTGAAGATTTTTGGCCCTTTCATTTTTTGGAATTGTCCGGCAGGGCCTTGATATCTTGTGCTATGACTGGGCAGGTATCATACAATGTCGGTCTTCGACATTTTACTATACATTCATATCCTATAAGAAAGGGATCATTGGGCTTTTCTTGTCTTATGAAGCCTCAAAGAAGTCAAAAGGACTTCCGCTTCTTAGCATCTAGTTCAGAAGAAGCCCTTCAATGGGTTAGTGGGTTTGCTGATCAGCAGTGTTTCGTGAATTGCTTACCTCATCCCATGGTTTCTTCTAAGAAGCAGGCTTCTAACATGGTTGCAAGTGATTTTCCACCCGAACCGTATATCAAATGTAAAAGCCCACCAAAAGTGCTTGTAATACTAAATCCACGTTCTGGACGGGGTCGTTCAAGTAAAGTTTTCCATGCCAAGGTGGAACCAATATTTAAGGTTCGTTGCATCCCTGTTATGTTTTCAGTTTATTTATCTTCAACTGTCCATTGTACATATCTTTTGATTTTTTTAAGGACAGTATACTAGTGAGGCAGTGACTTCTAAGTCTGATATTATTTGAGGCAAAATTATTGAAATGGAATTATCCAATGACCATCCAGAGGCAGAGAATTTGACTGATGAGCCATGGATGCCAAGGGATTTTGAACTACTGTGCTTTAGATATGCAATGGTGGGCAACTAGAGGGCACTTATCTTTCCTTTCATTACATTACAAACTCTTATAGGTATAGAAAAAGCACTAATGACCACAGCCATGATATAAATAGAAAATGAATGAACCCTCTCATCCATGATATAACGACAGCCGAATCTTCCTCTACCTCTAAGTCCTCTAGCCCCAAGCTTCTAGCCTGCCTCAGGCTAGTTACTAGTGCGTGCATCTCTGCCCTGATAGTAAAACATTTGGTCAGGGGGATGGAATATGCATGTATGATGGATCCCCTATGATCTCTGAAGAGCCCTCCAATCCCAGAAGGGCCTGGGTTGCTTAAACATGACCCATCAAAATTCAGCTTCACTACCACTATTGTAGGAGGCTGCCATCTAACTCTATGCATTTGGGTTGAGTCCATACACGGGCCTTCCAATCCCGAATCATATCTGAGGCTGCAAAATCTCTGACCCGTGACAGAGACATCCAGGAAGCTACCATCCTCATGGCCTGCTCCATTATATCCTGAACACTTGGGCTTTCTCCCTGAAATATCCTCCTGTTCCTCTCACTCTAGATGGACCACATCGCTGCAAACACATGCCTCTATACATGATTCTCCTTTGCTTCCCTATGCATGGGAATCTTCACTGCTCAAGGAGCTCCTGTAAGCTAGTTGGTAGGACAAAGGCCCAGCCAATCATCTGTAAGAAGCTATGCCATACTCCTCTGGCCAAAGATTAATGTAAGAAGAGAAGGTATACTGACTCCTCACTGCTCTTGCACATAAAGCCCATGTGTGGAGAAATGGCTAGAGACTTCCTTCTCTTCTGAATATGATCCTGGGTATTTATCTTATTCAGTACAGCGGTCCAAGTGAATGCCTTGATCCTAGGAGGGACAGCTGGTCTCTAGATGGAGAGGAATGGGAATTTAGGGTGGGGGACATCATTGTCAGTCCGGATGATCGAGGACTTGGGCGAAAAGATACCTTTCTGGTCGGGGGTCCATACTCTAGTATCTTGGATATCGGGGTCGATGTGGACATTCTGAAGGTGGTTGAGGGAAGCAAACTCAATAATGTTAACCAATCTGAGGTCTCTGACCAGAATAGGATGTCTGCCACCTTAGCGTCCTTGAAAGTGGCAAGCTGAAACAGTCGGGGATGACGGATAAGCAAAGGGGTGTCGTCCCATCAAAGATCAGACCAGAAGTGAACACGAGCCTAGCCCAACCCCAAAATGAAGAAGAGGATAGAATCTTGTAGCAATATCTGAGATTGCCTTCCATGGACATTTGCCGGACACCCTCGTGCCAAGGAGGATATCCCAATCATTATCATATTGACGATATTTACTACTAATATCGTTACGCCACAGAGCATCCCTTTCCGTACAAAATTGCCAGAGCCATTTGCCAATGAGAGCCTGATTTCTCACTGCAATGTTGCAAGGTTTGATCTCTCTTTTTGCTTAGATCTGCATACCACCTCCTGGTCCTTCCTCTTCTCCTTCCCCTCCCAGAGAAAGTCCCGTTAACATTTTTTAGTGATCTTGACCATGTTGCCTGGACATAGGCAAGTTGGCCAATGCTGCCTGGATCAGAGTTATGTGACCACCAAAGGATAGGTAATTTCTTTTCCATGATGCCAATCTGCTCTTCGCTCTCTCAATCAATGGTTCCCAAAACTGGAGGGTTATAGGGTTTCCTCCTAAAGGAATTCCTAGAAATCTCAGAGGCCAAGCCACCACTCCACATCCTAAGATCAATGCCAGTTCTTCTAAGAGAACATTATCCACTCCTATACCTGAAACGGTTCTTTTCTCTAGGTTTATCGTTTATTCTAAGTCCTGATACCATCTCAAAGCATCGTAGGATACATTATATTTATCCTAGAACACCTGTTCACGCGATGCCTCTAGAACAAAATGGTGTCATCTGCGAACTGCAGATCGGAAAGCTCCACCTTTCCACCCCTGATCTAAACCCAGTAATGACTCCTTTTTCCCCTGCCAACCTAAAAATAGTATTAAGGATGACACTAGCAAGGGTGAATAATAACACCCTCCTATCCGTTTACTTCATGTATGTCCAAAACCTTTCCACTCTAACATTAAGTCCATAAACTCCCACTCCACCCTATCATGTACCTTATCCAAATCAACTTTACATACTATACCTGCCCGTCCTACTCTCATTGTCTCATCCACACACTCATTGGCTATGAGTACATTGTCCAATATTTGGCGTTTCATGATAAAATCACCTTGATTGTAAGATACTAAGGGGGATATGACCTTTAGCCTATTGGGCTATGTTTTAGCAATGATTTTGTAGAGACTAGTGGTGAGACTTATTAGCCGACAATCACGGATATCTACGACTCCTTGTTTCTTAGGGACAAGAACTAAGAATGTGGCATCCATGATTTTGTTTATTATGCCGTTTTCAAAAAAATTGTGCATCACCTTCCGTAGCTCATCCTCTACTACTTTCCAACACTCCTGGACGAAAGCAAAAGTGAAACAATCTAGGCACAAAGCTTTATCCCTATTAATGTCTGGGACTCCTTTTTTTTTTTTTTTTACTTTACTCCAAACTTCAGAGTTCCTTTCAAGCCGCATTACTGTCCTCACATCCAACTTTTTTTTTTTGCAACCCTCCGATTAAATTGATTGAATCTCAATATTTGATCCGATCAATACAATTCAGAGTAAAACCAAGAGAAAACTTCCTCAAAACCATCATCATCCTCAATATTCACTCCTTCTACCACCTTACGGTTAATATGGTTCATTCTAGTGTATGCATTTGCTAACTTGTGGAAGGAAGGGTTCCCATCTCCTTCTTTCAGCCAAATTGCCCTAGATTTCTGTCTCCACAACACTTCTTCCCTTTTTAACGCCTCACCCGAGACCCCTTTCAGCTTACTTCTCCTGTTCTCTCTTCCTCACATAATCCCCCCAAACACTCCTTATCTAGTCTCTCAATTTCCTCCATCAATTTACTTTTTTTTTTTCTGGACATTACCAAAAGCCTCGTTATTCCACAATTTATCTCCCCTTTCAAGAATTCGGGCGCCTTCATAAACCTAAACCTGCCCCATCCTTCTTCGTTTGACTGCCCTTTCCTTGAACAGATAGAAGTCTTTCATGCTCACAATGATCCCTGCTTCTTCTTCTATTATTGTGATAGAACCTAACCGCATTAAAATCACCACCTGGACACCGAGGAAACCTCTAATCCTCAAAGATGCCTTTCATTTCCACCCAAACCCCTCCTAAAATTTGGCACTTAGGGTCATACACCCTGATAATGGCTTTGGAGAGTCCTCATATGTTACTAGCACCATAACCTTCATTGTTAGAAGTTCTCTTTGTTCTTTAAATTAACAACAAGGTTGCTTGGTTTTATGTTTTTAGATTGATATACTTCTTCTTTTTCTATCATTATCACTATGCACACATTTTCTCACAAATAATTTTTTGATATTTCTCCAACTTCAAGTTTCAACATGTGGGTAGGAAATTTTTATTTATACTGCAAATTGATTATTCCAATATTAACATTGTAAAGACAACCAACATACTTGTTGAAGCACTTATTGTAATTTTCACCTACATGTCTTGTTTATTCACTGTTTTTATATTGTGCTCTTGGAATAAATACGTCATTTTGGTCATAAACATATTTCATATGATTATCCCATTTACCTTCAGAAATTTTGCTTTGTTGACATAATTTGTTTTAATAATTGATATGGAGATGGCAATAAGATCTTCATGCAAGAAATGTGTATGGCTTTCTACTAACTCCCTATTGCACTTGCTTTCCTTGCCACGCGCTTAACATTTAATCAGGGTTCGTTCAACAAATAGAACAATATAGTATTTTACTTATTAAAGAGTCTTTTCAGTTTTCTTGCTTCTAAAATGTTCTCAACTTTAAGTAAGAAAATGTTAGAGACTCGTAGTACAAAAAACTAAGCATTATTCATATGCAGTAAAACAATTAAAAGACGGAATGTTTTATCAAACAACATCAGTGTGGTTTATTATGGGAACATAAATGAGTTCCATGCCGAGTTTTAGGTTGTATGCATACTACTTAATTTAGTTTAGAGTTGCAAACTGGTGGCAGCTTGCAGGATTCAAGATGGAGGTGGTAAAAACAACTGCTGCTGGCCATGCTAGGAAGCTTGCGTCCAATGTCGACTTCAGTACATGCCCCGATGGTAATGTTAATTCAAGCTTTGTCTAAGTATCTGCAATTTATTCATTTTTTTTTTCTTTTTTGATCAATAACGAAGAAAATATATTAAGATAGAGGAGGTAGTACAAAGCAAAAACAAGGGGAGAGAGATCAGGTTCCCCAAGACAGGGAACCACCACTCCACCCAAAAAAAGAAAACAGAAACATCAAAGCCCAAAGTGAACTCTCAAAAACACCACCCAAAAAGAACCAACAAAAACAGGACACCAAAACACTCCATACCAATCATTACATCCTAGCAATGGATTCCCAACATCTAAAAAGTCCGAAGAGGAAACATCCTTGAAATCTGGAAGAACCCTTGACCATGCAGCTGTAGTACCCATAATAGAGTCAATGAGACTATTAGAACTCCTCCAAGAATCCTCAAAAATTCTTTTATTTTGTTCACCCCAAATCTTCTAAAGGAGGCAGAAGAAAAGAACCCTGTACAAAATCCGATCATTCTTCCCCAATACAGAAAAGTACAACTGCTTTAACTACTTTCTCACATGTCTGGGCGGGGGGGCAAACCACTCCAATACTCTGCAGAAAGAAGCAACAAACCTTTGTTGGATAACCACACGAGAGAAAGAGATGATCCACTGATTCTTCATTATGCAAGCACATCACACAAACCTGAGGAGATAAGGTCATAAATTTTCTTCTCCTTTGAAGATTATATGCAGTATTGATATGATTCAGCAAGACAGTCCATACAAAAGCTTCAACTTTAGGAGGGACCTTGGACCCCCACATATGAGAAGTAGAGAAAGGAAATAAAAGGTTTGGACTAACCCCTCGAAGAACACCAAAACTTTAGGAGGGACGTTGCAATATTCATTTGTTTTTGCTATTGCATTTTGCTTATCTTTGTTGTTTTTCTTTTCTTTGTTTTGGAGTTCCTTACAGGGATAATATGTGTTGGAGGTGATGGAATTGTTAATGAGGTGAGCTTCTTGTAGTTTTTGTGTCATTTATTGTCTTTTATTATTTAGAGTTATTGTGATGAATAGTTTTGCTGTAACAATTTTCATTATTGTATTCTTATGTTTTCCTTTTTGGTCCATAATGCTATACGGTGACTGCAATTTTTTGGTTCTGGTATTTCACTATTGAAATACCACTTGAGATGAAAATTTATCTTTATTTCCTGCTTTACTATTAATAAGCTTGGTTGTATTTTCAGAGTTCTGTTACCTTAGTTGAATTATAAGATTTAAGTCAAAATTTCTGCTTCTCGTTTAAAAATTAGTTTGGATCCTTTGAAAATAGTAGTGTTGTACGATTCTATGGCGCGCCATAGAAATGTATCCTATTTTAATTATGTCAATTGATCAGAAAACTATGTTCAGTGATCTGGAAGGACCCGTAAAGGTCAGTTTCTCCGTCGCACCTTCAGTCTCTATGTCTTAGTGTATTCAGGGTTTAATGAATTACCACATATCTTTTGTTGCTTGTAACAAGCCTCTGTTTACAAAGTTATAAGTGTAGTGTTAAAGAACTCATGGTTGTGTAGTTATTCTGAAAAGTATTTCAGTTCTGTGTTCTTAAATGTATTCATAATATGGATGTCTTCCAAGAGATTTTGTGGCAGTTGTCGTTCTCTTACTTTATTTGTTGTAATGCTTGATATCTCAAACTCTTCAATGTATGGCCCTTCACCCGTGAGTCCTTCTGTTTTATGGAAAATTGGTGACGCAATATCCAGATATTATTTTCTATGTTTCTTGAAGTTCTTGTAAAGTGCTTGCAGTTGCAATGTCAAAGCCAACATGAAATGCTTCAATAACTTATAAATTAAATTACTTGTATCTTCATCATGTTTAAGTATTTGAAAGGCCTTCCTTGCCAACTTAGCTTATTTTTATTGCACCAAGCACAAACATGAGATATGGTGTGGTACGACAAGAATAATTATTGCAAGTTTCAGAAAGTCCATTCCACATTCATGATGTTATTAACCTTTATGTGGGTTGTCAACAAAAACTTTTTTTGTACTGCTTTATGTATTTAGCAGGAGTAACCTCTTGGCTTGTTAGTTGCATGATTAAATACATAGATAAACTTGTCATTGTGATTTTGCTTTTTAAGCCTAATGCAAAGTTTATATGGAGTATTTGTTATTGTGTAGGTTCTGAATGGTCTACTGAGTAGAAGTGACCAGAAAGAAGCAATTTCAATTCCAATTGGCATTATACCGGCTGGTTCTGATAATTCACTAATTTGGACTATTCTGGGAATTAGAGATCCAATATCTGCTGCTATAGCTATTGTGAAGGTAGCCTAAATTTGTTTATATGGATTTGTATTTGAATATTTTTATTGGCTTTTCAATGGTTATTATTCTACTGTGATAAAGTTGTCTTTCAACGGTTGTCATTCTATCATGATAGTGTGGCCTTTCTGCTCTAATTAGCAAGAATGAAATGTATGACATTTCTTTGAATTTGTATATTTTTATGTGAAATAAAATATTTAATTTAAGCCTTAGATTTGTTTTCTGGACCAAGACTGGTTTAATTTGTTGAGCTACCTTAAAAGCATTCATTCTTCTCCGATTCACCATAAAGTGAATGAATGTGATGTGCTTAAGACGCTGTCTATATTTTCCTTGTCTTTTGCATGGAGATTTGTTTTGAACATGGTTTATATCGTGTCGATACGTATCATGTATCGACCGATACGCAACATTACGATACAATATATATCTGTAAATATGTATCTTTTTACAGTGTATCGGTTGATACATTACCGATACAGTCGATACAGTCTCGATACGTTGGATACTGATAAAAAAAAGCAATGAAAACTAAAGAAGGATAAAAAAAAAATACAAATAGAAACCCTTAAATTACTACCTAATTTCAAGAAAGAACAAAGAAAAAGAAAATGGAAGAGAGAGAGAGAGAGTATTTATTAGGCTGGGCTAATATTCTTTATCTTATCCTTCTCATTATCGTTCTTCTTCTCCTTTCATTTGTTATTTTCCTTCTCTGAAGATTGTCGAATAATAAGGTTTTTTGTTTTAAATATGCATCAATATGTCATAAAAGTTATTTTTTTTTTTCTAAGATATTTCTAATGGATTTTGAATTTGTTTGTTGATGTTTTAAAGTATGTTTCTATGTCTTAAATATATATATA
>JAUPMG010046861.1:0-14044 GCA_031762675.1 Pachysandra terminalis | reverse complement strand
CCTTCTTTTAATGGTGTATGTGATTTTTTTTCCCAAAGGTTCTGTAACTCAGCCTCCTTTACATCTTGCAATTATTTGAAATGACTACCTAAAAGAGCAGCAATTATTAGCTTTATTGGCCACTGATTCTGCAAGGATATATACACTATCCAATATATTCTAGACCATTTCTCTTCAAATATTCAGGCAAATGGCTGCTTAGACGAGCTTCCATGGCAAGCCAATTTCTGACCAGTCACCGATCCACATCTCTACGGATCAGGTGTTGAGAGGTCCTTCACCTTTCAGATTTGAAAACATATGGCTTCTCCACCCAAAATTCAAAGAAGAGATAAAAGAGTGGTGGAAGAAGAAGGAAGGAGTTATGGGTTGGGAAGGATTCAAATATTTGAAATATCTCAGAGGCATGAAGAAAAAGATTAAAATATGGAATAAGGAGTGTTTGGGTGGCTCCCGGAGAGGAAGAATCAGATTTTGGATGGTATTCAGAGAATTGACAGAGAGGACGAAAATAGGGTGCTTGATCAAAGTGAAAGAGAATCCAGGAGGAGTTTAAAGATCTTTTGAAAAAAGAGGAAGTGTTTTGGAGACAAAAATCAAAGGTGAAATGGCTTAAAGAAGGGGATGGCAATAGAAAATTTTTCCATTAGATGACAAATTTCAGAAGTAAGAAAAATGATCTGGTATCTTTGGAGATAAATGGGGTGATGTCCGAAGACCAGAAAGAGATTGAAAGGGGGATTTCAGAATTTGTTTCAAAATTTTACAGATCTAAACAAGCGTACAAATTTGACCTTTCATTGTTGGATGGTCCTAAATTGAACGAGGAAGCAACTATGGAAATTGTCAAAGCGTTTGAGGAAGAAGAAGTGAGAAAGGCAGTGTGGGAAATGGAAAGAAATAAGGCCCCAGGGCGGTCTCGATGGATTCTCAATAGCATTCTTTCAGGATTGGTTGGATCTTTGGTGGGGGGAATCCACTTTGGCTTCTAGATTCCCCAGAACTTTCCGTCACTTTGTTCATAAGGATTCCCTAGTTTCTGAGGTCCTAAGTTGGTTAGTATCGGGTCTTTCTTGAAATCTTCCTCTTATCTGGGACCCTAGGCTGATTGATATCGATGAATTGGCTTCTTTTTTTGATCTCTTGAAAAATGTGGTCATTGATGGCAGCCTCTTTGACTCAAGAATGTGGTGTCCAGAACCTAGTGGGTGTTTCTCTACAAAATCATTCTGCTCTATTTTGGTTTCTGATCAGGTCTTGAATCCCCCTCCTTTCTATACTTCTTTGCTTGGGAAAGCCAGGGTACCTCCCAAAGTCAAAGCCTTTACCTGGACGACTCTCCTGTATCGAATTAACACTGCGGATATGCTACAAAGGAGGAGGCCACAAATGATTTTGTCCCCTTAGGTCTGCCCGATGTATTTGAGGTCTGGGGAATCAATGGATCATCTTTTTGTTGATTGTTGGTGGGCAAAGCGGGTTTGGGAGCATTTTATTAGATTGGCTGGTGTTGATTGGGTGAGTCCTTGCTCTATACAAATGATACTTGATCAGTGGTGTTTTTCACCTCTTGGGAAGCGGGGTCAGACTTTGTATAGTTTGGTGTTTTTTGCTGTTTTATGGGGTATCTGGAGAGAGAGAAATAGTAGAATTTTTGAAGATAAGAGTAGTTGTTTGGGGGCCCTGATCGACTCTATTGTGAGTATGTTTGGACTAGTATCCTACCTAAGTTCAAAGACTTCTCGAGAATGGACATTACGAGATGCTGAGATGCAGTGGTCTTCATGTAGTTTTTTTGCAATTTTTGTTGGAGTTTGTGGGTGTGATGGAGTAGCTTGGGACTTTATTGCCTTCTGCTTAGTTTTTTCTTCTGTTTCCTTTTTTTCTGTTTTTTCTGGTTTTCCCCTCCTTGGGGAACCTCTGTTTTTCCTTGTTTCTCCCCTTTTTTGCAATAAAATCTTTTCATTATTCATCAAAAAAAAAAAAGGTACTAGACCGGGCATGGCAAGTATGGTCTGGTCCTGTACCAACAATGATGGACCGACCATTTGAAGCTCGTCTCTGACTTTCTAAACTCAAGTTTCCAAGACTGGACCTGTAGGTACTGGTCTGTATTGGGCTACATACTGGTGACAGCCGGTATTTTAACGTGGACCCAGTATGGACCTGCTGGTACAGATTGTACTAGCCGGTCCGTGAAACCATGCAAGCTGCCAAGCACACCTTTCATCCTTAAGGCTATGGAATGCCGCATGAATAAGTTAATATGTTTTTTTTAGCAGCAGAACAATAAACCTTGAATAGCCTGACAAAGTACAGATGATCTTTAAGATTATGCAATGGATAATACTAATGATCCAGTGATTCATGTACGCCATACACAAACTACATCTATTGGGAAGAGTACAACCCATGCTGATGTGGTCATTAGTTTATCAATTAATAAATATTTGCACAATAATTGTTGTCAGCAGATTGAATCCCGCTCTGACATTCCAGCCTATCAAAGCCAGCTCTTTCTTTTGAACTGTCCATTTTCAAATCTTACCAACTCCATCTATTTCCCCTTCAGCTTACCTCTTTCCCTTCCTTCAAATCTCATGGCTTACACGTCATTGACGCCATCAATTCTAATCCTATATTTCAAAGTCATTGCACACGTCCATCTCAAATTCTTAATCTCAGCTGAGCTACCCACCCTATGATTGTGTTTCTTCTTAGTTGACCAACATTATGTTTCATACAGCATAGCTTTTCTTACACCTATCCTATCAAAAATTTCTTTTAGCTTGATTAGGAATATGTTGCTTGCATGACACATTGGAAATGCATATCCACTTTAGAAACTAGTTCTAATTCTATTTGCAACATCCTCCTCAATCTCTCCCTCCATATGAACAATCAAGTCAAGGTACCGTACCAGAAACAATCCTTCTGGGAGATTTTCTGATTTATCACCCATCCCTGCTTGTGTATTTACTACAGTAGCATTTCAAATTTTGTCTTGGTTTGACTTACTTCACAACTCCTAAATTTCAAGGCATTTTGCTATAACTCTAGCATTGAATTTACTTTATTTCTAGTTTGATCATCCAATACCACCTGTTAAAAACGGTATTCAGCAAACTTATGTACCTTCAAAACATTTCAAACCATTAAGGAGTTCTAACCAGGCCTTTGGCTTTCTTCAGCTTAGACATTCTGTAACATGGAAAATGACAGCCATGCTCTATAACAACGTTCCTCAAAAAGACTAGTAACCAAATTCACATGCTTTAAAACCTCCAACTGAAAACACTAAGCCTTCCATGGGATTCTCTAGGAGCTTAGATCATAATCAGCTTTGGTGGCTGTGAGCATGGATTAAAATACCGTATCACTCTATCCGTATCAGCCAAAAGGTATTGATTATCAACAATTTCAATATGAAATTTTCATGACCGTTACAGAGTTTCATTAGATACTTGAAAGATTGATACATGTAAAGTATCAACCAAAACTCCCAATATGGTTGATATTTAACTGTAACCAAATAATAGTGACAGATGACCAAAGATCCACTAATTCGAACCCTTCTTTGTCCTTCACCCTAATCCATTTGAAAAACCCTTGGAGCAATTCAATCTTGACCTAAAAGCATCTGAAATTCGAGAATTTTAGGTTCAAATACGTAAGATTGAAGTTTGGAGCATAATTTTTGATTGTTGTAAAAGGTATGTAGAGTTGATTTGATTTTTTTATTTATTTATTTTTAATTTTTGATGTTATTTTTTGAGTTTAAATGGATTAGGGTGTGCATGTGCATGCTATAGATCTATGGATTTCAAGTGGAATCCATGGATTAAAGTGTATGAATATAATCGTTTTTTTTCCTCTATTTTTCGTATTTTTTTAAATCAAAAATAATTTTGTTTCTTAAAAAAAATGATTTGAAGATTTCAGTCCAATGATTTATATGTGATGAAACTAAGGCTGATTTATCGGCTCCCTGGATTCATCATATTGTTTGAACTAATTTTCTTATAATTCTGGTTATATAAGAATTTAGAAAATAAAAATTCATTTTATTGATCACTATCTTTCTTTTAATTTTGAAATATTCATATAACATCAATCCAAAATTGATCTATCAGTTTCATGGATTAATTGTAATTTTGCATCATAAAAAAATGAAAAATAATTTTAAAAGTACAAAATTTGATTAATTCTATGGTTTTGGTTAAATAATCAATTTTATGCATGTTCTGTTATTTTTTGTTCAAGGAACCTTAAAACAAGTGTTTTCATAATGCACCACTTGGTGAATATATGCCAAGTGCGAGTGACTTTGAGCCTACACGAAATTCATTGTGGCATTGAGGTTTTTGTGGTATTGTGGGCCATAGCAGGGATGTATCGTTTCAAGTTGTAAAACATGTTTTTTTTTGCAGCCTGCATGGAACCCATTGTGGTATGACGTTTTTGTAGTATTGTGGGCCATAGCGGGGATGTATCGTTTCAAGTTGTAGAACATATTTTTTTTTTTGGTTGTTGCAAGACATTTCTAAGAGATCTGAGTTCTTTTCTGGATATTTAAAACTATGGTTGTATGTCATAAAAGTTGATCATATCTTGGTCCTTAGAGGTAATTGATGTATTTTGTAAGATATGAATGCTTTTCTTTATGTTTTATAAGTTCGTGCATTATTATTATAGTATTCCTTCAAATTTAATTAAGTTTTTGTTAAAGTTTCCATGCACTTGCATGTGCAGTTGTTTGTTTCCACAAAAATGAATACTATCTGAGTAGGTGTATGCTATGAAATTCATGCGCATTCTTCATTTTGAGCTTATCTTTGCATGCATGTAACTCTTTTTTTAAGTTCATACCAAGAAAAAAAAAACACTTGTTTTAAATTTCCTAGAGTTTCCATAAGTTCCTAAGATCTCAATGACTGTTATAGTGTTTCCAAGCATATCAATACATTTCCAAAAATAAAACAGGAATTTCCTCTATACTGATATTTCCCTTTTCTTGAAATTTTTTTTTGTACAAGTTTTTACAGGAAATATCCCGAAATAGTCTAATCTCCCTTGATATTTCCTCTGAAATTTCCTTATTCCAAAGGTGAGGAATTACCCTCGAAATCGAAATTTAAAACCATGGTTTTGATAGGTAGAAAGTGATTTGATAGCAAAGAACTTTTCAACAGATTGAGCAAAAGCACTTTAAATTTGGGTGATCACCACCTAAAGTCGAGGAATATATTTATGATTGCCATATCAAACACAGAGAAATATGCTGATGTTAATTATAAAATGGGAAAATGATGAAAATTCAAAGGGTCAAAAGTGACAAATGTTAAGCTAATGCATTAGTATTCTGATCAATCTGGAATACTGGAACCATAAAGACCAATTTTCAATTAGACATGATTAACTAAATTTGTGTATTACCTCTTGTAAATAGTTAACACACTCGAGGTATCGAACATTGTCAAGGTTGCTACGAGGACCATCATCAAAATCTGAACTATTTGACAAGGAATGACCGTCTGCATATTCTAGAGATCGTCTGGACCTCTCAGAGCGTGGAAATGTTGATGGCATATATAGAACATTAAGGTATGAATCAGCAGAAAGAGAATCATCTAATATTGTTGGTGCACTTTTAGCCAAATGTTCATACCTGTAGTTTACCAAGTCAAATTCAACAACTTAGAGCAGGATAAGAAAAAATGTCAACTAATGAAAATTCTTCAACAGTAACTAAATATAAATATAAAAAAATAAAATAGATAACATGGTGATCCAAGCAGTGAATATATTTGAGTGTAATACCATAAGAAATAAGGATGTCAGCAGCTGATATAATACGATTGTTGCATCATGGTTTCCATTAGCTTTGCTAGACATGTACTTGAGCAAATTCATGTTGTCCAACTAGTGTCTTAAATGTTGCTTTAGCTGGAAATTTTGCCACTAGATCCTAGGGGAAATTGCACCGGAACATTAAGAGATATTTTCATTTCGGCATAATTTTTCATCGGATGAGAAAAATTGGGGAAAATTTTGGAATCTGTTTTGTTTTTTGATAATAGCATGGTTTCATATCTAATTTAGCTGAATTAGTAAATCTCATATGTTGAATAATAATGTTACCAATTGATCCTTGGTTTATTTAATTATTACATCGATGATTTGTGATTTGAAGCATTGTTTAATAACTTTAACCATTAATTTGAAATTTGAGGAAAAACAATTCTAACTATTTTTTTTTTGGTGACGTGGAACCCGACCCCAATTACTGGGGATAAGGTAAACCTCAGATACATGACCCCACCCACAAGGACCATATATCAGGTATGCCCGGGAACTCGAACTTAGGGCCTCCAGTTCCTGAGCGGGAAAGCCTTCCAGTTGTGCTAACCCGTGTGGGTTAGCAAAATTAGTATAACAAAATTAAAAGTCCTATTCATCAAAAAAAAAAAAAAAAGGAATTAAAAGCTATGAATTTATTGCCTTGTTTCAATTTTGTAGTGTGCAGTAGTTAAAAATTGTAAAGTTGGTTCATTCATTTCACCTAAAAACAAAATCTAAAGGAAAACAATAATCATAGAATAAAAGATTCTAAAATTCTTTTCAACTTGTATATTGTAAAATACTTTGATGGACACATACATATGTATATATGTTCCTTCCATCATTAAGAACCTTCATAAGATGATTACTACTCAGTTTTATACTACTACGAAAATTCTCTGATCTAATAATTGTGGGGGGAGGGGGATACATATATTCTTGTATAAAAACTTACTCGAGTGACCATGAGATCCACCAGACTGCCTGTGTTGGTACTTATGTGCAGAATGGGTGGCTGAGAGAAAAAAATTGTCACCTTCTTGAAGTCGCCAGTCTCTTCTCATTGAGATAAATGTACCAAAAACCTTTTGGTCAGATTCTATACTCACTGCTGCATTTCTTATTAATCGTATGCCTTTAAGGGGGGTTCAAATCACCTTTTGAATTACTCTGTCCTAGTCGAGCTCAGTTTGCTATTCCTCCCAAAGTGTTGGATGCGTTTGTTTTGTCCATATTTAGAAGGGGTTTCGATGTAAGCTTGATCCAAAAGCACTCCAAGTTCATTTTTCTGAATGATTCTGCAACTCAAAAGGGATATTAGTGTTTTCATCCTTTTTCTCATCGTTCTCTTGGGATGTTACCTTCCATGAGTATGTCCTTTTTTTCATTTCTGGTAATGCTTGTGAAGAGAAGACTCATTCTGACTCTTTGTTTTTGCTTCCACCTGTTCATGTCCCACCATTTATCTTAGATACTAACAATAGAGATACTACTACTCTACAGGACACAGATGATGCTCCTGCAAAAGAGTTGAAGTTTTACAAGAGGAGGAGAAGCCCAAGGAGGCTCAAATCACCTCAAAAAACATCCTACTTTGGATTCCAGTACTATTTTAGCCTCTTCTCTTTGTGCATATGATTCAGTCCTGTCATTGTCCCTTCTGACAATAGGGATCTCCCCATTGTTGCTCGCAAGGGTAAGCATATACCCAATATCCTATTGCTGATATTGTATCTTATCAGTCATTATCAATATGTCACTGTTCTTTTGTAGCCTCTATTTCATCTGTTTCTTTACCCACCAGTATTTCCGATCCATTATCTTAACCACAGTGGAAGGATGCAATGTGAGGAAATGCGAGTACTTGAGAAAAATAGTACTTGGGAATTGGTTGATCTTCCTAGAGGTAGGTAACCAGTTATATGCAAATGGTATATATTGTAAAATACAAGCCAAATGGGTCTGTAGACAGGTACAAGGCTCGTCTGGTAGCCAAAAGTTACACATAAATGTACGACATTGATTATCAAGAAACCTTTTTCTAGTTGGAAACTGATCTCTATTAGGGTTCTTTATTTGTAGCAGACAACTTCTCATGGCCACTTTATCAGTTAGATGTGAAGAATGTTTTTCTTCACAAAGACTTAGAAGTTTATAAGCGAGCTGCTCCAAATTCAGTTTCAGGACAGCAAAGGGAAAGTTTTCAGTTTAAAGAAGGCTGTATATGGCCTAAAGCAATCTCCTAGAGCATTATTTGAGTGGCTCAGCAGTGGTGTAAAAAAAGCCGGTTAAAGTCAAACAGATCATGCCCAGTTTGTAAGACGTTCTTATGGTAAGACAGGTACGCAGTTTATGCGGATGATATCGTTGTCACTGGAGATCATGATGAGGAAATTCACAAATTCATTGGGTAAGGAATTTGAGATTAAGAATCTCGGGAAGTTAAAAGTAATTTTTTAGCATTGAAATCGCCCGATCATCAAAGTGTATCTTTATTTCTTAAAGGAAGTACATCCCAGATCTTCTCAAGGGGACAGTCACACTCATGGCTAAACCAGCTGATACACAAACTGAATAGAATCATAGGCTTAATAATAAGGATAGTTTAAAATTAGTTAATGCAGGTCAATTTCAGAGATTAGTGGGAAGACTGATTTATCCTTTTCACACTCAGCCAGACATTGCTTCTACTGTGTGAATAGTCATTTTATGCATGTTCCCAGGACCACTCATTTGGAAGCAGCATATAGAGTACTTAGGTACTTGAAATCATCTCCAAGAAAGGGAATTCTATTTTATAGACATGGGCACATGAAAATAGAAGCCCATACAGATGCTGGTTGGGTTGGTGCAGTTATAGACCGACATTCTAAATCAGGCAATTGTTCCTTAGGGGGAAGGAACCTTGTTACTTGGCTAAGTAAAAAGCAATTGGTTGTAGTTAGATCAAGTGTGGAAGCAGAATATAGGTCAATAGCTCATTGGGTCTGTGAATTACTATGACTACAATCCTTGTTAGATGAGTTAGGATTTGAAACAATTGGATCTGCGAGTTGGTATTGTGATAACAAATCAGCAATCAACATAGCGCAAAATCCAGTTCAGCATGATCGTACCAAGCACACTAAGGAGGACCGACATTTCCTAAAGGAGAAGATGCAGACTGGACTGATTTGCACACTTTACATTGCTATTCAGCTACAGTTAGCTAATACTTTTATCAAGGTTGTATGTAAGGCAAGGTTGTGTTATATTCTTGGCAAGTTGGGCATGATTGATAGTTTTGCTCCAACTTGAGGGATAGTACTCTAATACATGTTTTAAGGGCATTTATGTCTTTCTATATATTATTTATCTCACAGATAATAGAAGGCATCATGGTGGGGGCGTGAACAACACACAAAGCACCTATTCTTCCTCTTCTTTTCTCTCTTTCTTCTTCTCTTCCTATATCTTCTCTTGTACAAACCCTAATACATCAGATTTAAAAAACCAATTGTTCCTTGGTTCATGCTATTTGCAAATGATACAGTACTGATGGATCAAACCAGGGAATGTGTAAACGTAGATCTAAATGTGACGCAAGGATAGATGGTCTAGAGATCCCTTATATCAACCATTTCCAGTACCTTGGCTTGATTGTTTAAAAAGAGGGGCAGATTGAGGACATTGTTGATAGAATTAGAGTTGTGTGAAATTAGTAGAGATACGCACAAGAAGGGTCATTGTTGGATTCCAATTAAACTAAACGAAAATGTGTACAAAACTTTCTACAATAAGTAGCAATACTTTATGTCAAAAGGGTTGGGAAACTATGAAGCAGCATATACACTCATATGAGTGTAGTTGAGAAGATGATGCTAAAACTAATGAGTGGAAAAACTAGGAAAGATGGGATAAGAATGAATGCATTTGAAAGAGTTCAGAAGTAGACCCAATAGACAATTAAAAGGGAATCGACCAAGACAGTTTGGACATGTTAAAAAGAAGAGCAACAAAGAGCAAATGGGAAAGTGAGACCATGCAAGTGGAATGTGTTGAGGGCAAGAGGATACGGACAAAGTTAGCGAGGAATGATTTGAAAACATATAATTTAAATAAAGAAACGGAAATTTATAGGCTGGAATGGCAGAGTAAGATTCATGCTGACCGAACTGGCTGGGGAACTTAAGACATTGAAAAATAAGAGAAAGTTCAACAGCCGTCACACTATACAGGGCTTATGTGGATGAATGAGTTTTCCACTGTCACTTATCAGATGGACTGTCTGGATTAGCCACATAATCCCTCCATTGGGTAGAAAACCCCATGTCTCAACATAAAAGTTATGACTAAACCCAATGAACAGACAAGAATTTTTTGACAGAAAACCTGTAGCATACTTGTCATGCACAGATTGGTGCCACATTGTAAATATAAATCCAATGATCCCATGGACATGTGGCCCACTCATGACGATGTCACAACTCAAAATACCTAAATGTCTCGTGGACTGATATGATGAGGAGTTGGGATACAGTGGTTTTTTTGTAAGAGTAATGGGATCTGAGTTTTTCTTGTTTTTTTTTTATTTTTTTCTTCTATTCATCTATTCTTGTGTTTCCTTGTATCATTCTCTGTAATCTTTTTCTGTTTCTAATAAATTTGTTATTGATAAAAAAAAACTCAAAATACCAAATCAACCTGATTGGTAATTTTCACAGTAAAGTACTTCAGCATTTTCAATAATTTCCAGGAACTAGCTTTGTAAAACATCAATAAAGGGAAAACATTAGATGCAGGCAAGGAACACCCAAAAAGGGAAAAAAATGAGAGGAGTCTGAACATGCTGATCTTTTAGACTGTTTTCACCAGGGGTAGGGGCACAAACTCACAGATTCAGTTGGATAAAAACTTACCTCATGCAATGGATATAACAGCGGTACCCATGAATTTTTTTTTTTTGACTAGGTAGTTTGGAGTAGGACAAGGCATTATTATTCATTGTTACTTGTTTCGAAAAATATGAAATTGACCAGCAGGAGTGGAACCCATCAAATTCTACATGATCTTCCTATTTGTCCAAAGATTTCAGAAATTCAACGTGCACTTTGGAAATTAATAGAAAGAAAGGGACCAAAAAGATGGCACTCTACTAGTGTTGGTTTGGGCCAGGAAAGGGCCGTCTCGATTGCAGGCAATGAATTGATGATAGTCCAATCCATAAAAATCCTAATGAAAGAGTTTCAAAGGATTTAAGCAGATGAATACAAATGTGAGAACTATCAGCTTACATGGAACGAACAGCTGAAACATCAACCGGTGGACCTCCTTCCATTGTGTTAATGATCTCTAGAATGACAGGTGCAGGATCACCCTTATGCAGTTGAAGAGCTTGCCTGGAAACAATAAAAGAATGATTAGAGAAGCACCATTAGCTTTCTACTCTGCAAGAAACATTCCAGATCCTATAAACCATTCATCAACTGAACACCACTATTAGAAAATTAAATGAAAAAAAAAACGGCATGCAACATACTTGAACTTCACACGAGCTTGAGCATAGTGTTCCATCCGAATCAAAGCATGTCCCCATGCGTTCCACACAGGAAAAGCATCAATCTGAAAATAAACAGTTCAGTAGATACATGGTATGAATAAAAAGAACAATATAGACTACTTTCTTCCTTTGAATGCTGACCTTGCACTTTTTGCAAGTATATACAGCCATGCTGTACTTTTCGTCTACAATTAACCTATCACGGAGGCGTGCAGAGGACTCTTTGTCAGCAATATCATCAAGAGAAGCAACAATTCCATAACCCAGAAGGCTCTGAAGCAGCTCAGCACGTCCTAGCCAAATGTCTGCTTGTGACAGAAATTCAGACAGCTCATCTGTGTATCGACTACCAACACTGGAGCTACCAGCATCGGAAGATGCATCATCAACATCCCTACTTTTTTCAGAATTACTGGATAAGTCACTACTCCCGGCAAGTTTTCGCAGCTGGGTTTTAGCGTAAAAAAGTCCCTGCATATACAGTATGAGACATACTATTGCAGTTTGCAGTAAAATTAATAACTGCAGTAAAATCAATAAACATCATGATACAAACAGTTGGGTTATGATGATGATGCTTTTGCCCTGGACCATCTAGGTACCGCAGGTTACACAATCCAAGCTATGCTTATCATTAATTGTTGAGCATGAACCAAGTGTCTGAAACAACAGCATGGATTCCAAATACATGTACTCAAAGTTTAATTTACCAGCCAGTACGTACCGGGACCTGGACAGTGGTCCAGTATAGGGAAACAGTCCAAAGGAAAAAGATATAACATAGCAGCTGGTACCTATACATATACAATCTATACCGCCTGTTACAGACTGGAACAAACCAGTCTAGCCTGAAAAGCTCAAATTAAAAAGGGCAAAGAAGCCGGTGCATAACTGTAGGTACTCGACCAGGACTGGTGCCGGCATTGTTCAGTTATTACAGTACAAAAAATCCTGATATACTAGAATGTTTTAAGTATCATTGGCCAAGTTGGATACCTGTACAAAAATTTCTGTTGCATGATATGCTCGACCTATAGTTTCCATAGATGCAAGCAGAGGCAACTGTTGGGAGCTCAATACATTCTTCATCTGAGTAACACATAAGTTGAGGGCACCTTTGGCAGATACTGATTCATCAGAACACAGAGGAAGTAGTGCCTATAAAGAGATGATATCAAATTTCAGTAAATTCATTGGTGCACGCACAAACGAAGGAGTTATAGTTATGACATTGTTCCAATATGAACTGTGCATATAATAAGAAAGATACTAAAATTCACACTTATTTCCAGTTGTCCATCTCAATGCCACAATTCTCCATCAGAGCGAGTCCTTGGTGAGAAAACTCCCACAGTAGTAGAAGAAGAAATTCTCATCAGAGAGAGTCCTTGACAAGGAAACTCCCACAATGCTTTGAACTGCCTGGCTTTATCAGGACTTACCAAGAAAATCTGGGATAATTACAGGAAAGATGCTACAAGCCACACTTATTTCCAGTTATCCATCTCATTATCACAATCCTCATCACAGAGTACTTGATGTGAGAGCTCCCATAAGATTTTTAATTTTCTGGCTTTATCAGGGCCAAGGAAAATTTTGTGCATGTACGGGATAAGGGTAGTTTGGGAAACCTCATAGAGAAGTGCTCATATAGACTTAGTAATGCATATATGGCTGGATTTGTGACAATACACCATTATCTTACCTGCAAAATGACTAATATCGCCCCAATAGTATATCGTTAATTACTTTGATTAATGCCCTTGCCCTAGTTTTAAAGTTACGAGGTATCCACCAACTAGTGTAACACTGTCATTCACATAATTAGAACATGTAACATGTAACAAAGAGAGGCTACATGCAATTTGATCCCATACCTTGAAGAGAATTATGTCAGGGGCACTTTCATATCGGTGAGAAGAACGAACAGCATCATCCTTATTCCGGTCACCTGTTAGCATCCATTCCTCAGAGATTGAAACAGAAGGAAACCGCTCATGTCCATCTCCTGAGTATGTTGAAACCTGATCCTCCTGAATACCAGTCATTGCCTCCCAAGCGACTTTTTCTGATGGTGTTAATCCAGAGCTCTTCCTTTTCCTGTAAACCTCTTTTGGAGCAACCTTGTTTCCAGTATCTCGCGGTGTCCAAGAAAAAGCTCTTCGAGCCTCTTTATGCAAATTACTGAGACCACTGGTAAACGTTGACCTAGTAGGCATGCCCATTCTTGTTCTCTGTTTTGGTATTGGAGCAGAGACTGATATTCTCTGTTCTCTTGTGGAAGAGCTAACACAAACAGCAATAGCTTTGGCAGAATATGTAAGAATTAAATTTTTGTCTCTCAATGAAGGGAACTCTTTTAGTATCTGCAAATAAAGATCACACAAGCATCAAATACAGGATTAAAATAACAGTGGAAACAAGCATAAGATGATACCCATTTTTCCCTTGCCATGAGGGAACAACATTGTGGCTTTTATGTTTAATCAGTAATCAAAAAGGATAAATGCCACCCCATAAAAACTATTTTGACAGAGAGGTGAATAGTGAAGATTACCAAAAATGGGAAGGCCGTTAAAAAAAAAATTCAAGGCTTTCAAATTAACAAGAACAATATAGTACCAATGAAGCAGATTGCAGTTGTTTCCTCATCAACAGAACTTC
>JAUPMG010046850.1:0-14044 GCA_031762675.1 Pachysandra terminalis | reverse complement strand
TGTCTACGGATGATCCTCTACAGATCCACTTGACAAAAGAACCCTTGGTGGAAGAATATAGTATAGCAGCTTCAGTACTCTCTCTCTCTCTCTCTCTCTCTCTCTCTCTCTCTTTCTCTCTGCATATATATATATGAATGCTCATACACATCCCACCAATACTCTCTGGTGTGAATTTATTAATCCCTTTGCATACAGGTTTGGAAGTTGAGTGCATGTGATCTATGTGAGATTGCCCGCAATTCAGTCTACCAGTCTGGTTTTTCACATGCTCAGAAGGTACAGCCTCAACTTTCAGTGTTCAAATTTTGGTGATGTTTCTGGAGATGATAGTAATTTGGTGCTCTATCTCTCTAATTAGTCATATATATATTGTCATTAGCCTATATTACTAAGAAAAATGGCATTTTCATACATGAAAATTTTGTTTGAAAGGCGGCCAATTACAGTTCATCCATCAATAAACAACAAAATCTCATGGACTCTGCATTGTACAGTTTTTTTTTATTGACATCCAAGAAAATAAAATTAAAAAAAAAAGGATAATCACATGGTTAGGTTGGATCCAATGTAGTAAATTATTGGCTTAAAGATGCTTTCGGTGGTCCTAAATATTGGGTTGGGTCATGCTACTCGTGCACATATATGTCTCAGCTAGTATTTTGCAGTCCCTCGTCATTTTGACACGTGTTCCTGTTTCCTTGTACATGTAATGCATTAATAGATGTCATCTTGTATAGATAACATTGTACACCATATAAATATTTATGTGTGCAAGGAAATTGGGTTTGTATAGAGTCCCTAATTGTACACATGACACATTTAGCTTTGTCAAAAAGGAACTCCTTGTGCTTCTTTTCAATAGGAAAAAAAGAGAGCATAAACTCAGTAAGGCAGTGTTTACAATTTTGAATTTTGAAAGAAAAGACAGAAAATTATAGGGAAATCACTGTCTCCTCTTTGGTTGAAGAGAGAGAGATCTGGGAAAATGGTATTCTTGCCAACAAGATTTCAAACACGGCCTGTAAGCTTGTGAGATCATAAGGTCCATGCACATGGTACTTATATTTTATTATTATTTAGGAGGCTGTATCTTGATACTTTCCAAAGTGGATACAAATGATGATTCGTGGTGATTCTTTCTCACAATCCCCGTTGCTAAATAAGAGGTTAATTTTTTTATGGCAGTCTCACTGGATCGGGAAGTCATACTACAAGAGAGGTCCAGATGGTAATGATATTCATAAGACAAATGTGCCGCATATCCGGGTAGAGTTCCGGGATACGGTATGTACCCTATACTGTTATTTCCAGCTTCTTGACATTCTTCCTTAATTATAATGATTTTTTCATTAAGATAAAAGGAGAGATACAAGCAATTAAAGTAACGATACTGTTGCAGATCTGGAGAGAGGAGAGGCAGCAGGTTTATTTGGGCAAAGCTGTAATTCCCAGAGAAGTGGATAAGTAAACTCCAAGCCATTCTGCTTTTGGTAACCATTCAATTTGTTTTCCTGGTAAGCGTTTTGTGGTACATTTTTCTTTTAGATCTCATCACTTGCGGGTTCAAACCATCGTAAAAAAATCTGGTCAAATGATAATAATAATCATCATTTTTTTGTACTAAGTAAACGTTTTGTTAAACAATTTTTGTTTGTCTTTTCCCCTTCTTTTTAAATCTCTCAACATATTGGGTTCAAACTGTTTGCAAACTGGCTGAATAGGAAAATGAAAAAGGACAGTAGAATTCAAGTTTAATACTATTTTTCTCAACAAAAAACGAAAGGACAATAGCATTCATTTAAAAGGGAATTCAGGTTTTGGGCTTTAAAACACAAAGTTGCCTCAATTTTCTTCTGTTCATGTGCAGAGGTCAGAAGGTGATGGACCTGGGTCAAGCATCAATGGAAGCAATTATCTGCTAATTTGGAATTTGAGAATTGGCTGGAACCAACAATGGATGTTTCCACTGAATCGCAAAATGAGCGATTCCCTATTATATCACACAAAGAGCTCAAGGAGTCCAAAATAGCATTATTATTACCAATAAATAATCAATAGCTGAATTTGTATTGCTTTTAGTTGAGGATACGAAATAACTAAACTTATTTTTGTTCCATGTCCTTTATACCACTACCGATTTGTATTATATACTGTTGCCCTGTGCAAACCATATGCAATAGAGTGGTCTCGATTCATCCACGTCTTGTTTTCAGGAAGCAATACAGTATTGTAAGGGAATTGGAATTCATTCGAATTCACTATATGGTCTCCAATTCTATAAACGTTTTGGGAATAAGATAAAATAAGTAATCTGCATTGAAGATACTTTCGTCATCTAGTTGATGCTGGATCATAACAAATCAACCATGCATTGTAAACAAGCGTACGTATCCAAATCCACAATAAAGCATGATATAAAGTAGATTTAACAATGTTCATACTGCAAGCATAAAAACTATGAAACTTCAATTTCAAGTGCTTTTAAGTTGTAACAGCCTTTTTCCAGGTGACTAACTCCTTTAGAAGCGTCGACCTGCTATATTTTTTCCCTCTATAAAAAGGAATGGAAGAGTACCAATACTATAACCAGATTATTAGTTCCTACAGGAAATAACAAATGACACCAATCACAATGATCAATAAACCATAAAGGGGCTACAAAAAGTTGATCTCAGACTCAATAATATTTTATGAAATTTCGCCACTATTTGTACTGCTTTATCTCTTGAATTATACCTTCAGCAAGTGCATCCACATCGTTGTTCTTCCCAAAAAACTTTACAAACTCTATTTTTGGGCTCATCAAGTACCTGAATATTTGGTTAGACTAGGGATTGTTAATGGAAGGAAACAACTTGAAGAAAAATGTAGCACCAAAGAAGTAACATCACGCTGATGCATGTTTCTTTGTGGCATGCGCACATCAAGGAAACTGAAATTTTAGTAGAGCGTGATGAAGCAACTGACATGCAAATAACAAATATTATGTTTAGAATAGTAAGAGAGAGCATACCAGCAGCATCAGTGTCACATGTATATAATTTATTTCATATGCCATTCATACTATGCTTTCAAAAGCAATTGCCTAAGTACCTAGGTTTATTTTCAGTGCTACGCGATCAGTCACCTAGTCAAGCTCGAGGTAGGTCCCCACTTATGTTATGCAACTAGGTGCACATCTAGTCATGATTGCCACCTATGCTCTTGTCTATACTGGAAGAAACACAAGTATGATTTCAAAAGGTCATAAAATCTCAAAAATACTAGACGTGTAGCATTTAACCACTTTTTAAAATTTTAATACAGCAAAGCCTTTACTACTACGACAGACTTAAAGTAAGGATTTTCATATTTCTCTTGATCTGATTATGAACATGGGTTGAAAGATCAATCGACATTCATCCAAGGTGTTAAAGGGGAAAACGGATTGGTACTTTATCCACCTATGATCTTTCACTATGTTTTCTTTAGATACTTTTGGAACTTATTATGAAAGATGGCTATTCTTTATTGATGCTTAAATTGCAATAAGCTTCTCGTTGTTGAACATTTCCATACCAATTGAGGTGACATTGTCTAGCATACCACTATTATAAAATATTGCATATGATCAGAATCTAATTCACAACCAATACAACTATTGCATTGTATTCCTAATAATATCTTTCAAATATACTGGGTCACCCCATATCAAAAGGTGAGTGCCTGAGCATCTGCATGAACGCCTAGGAAGTCACCAACTTCAATGCTTGGCCACACCTAGGAATTTGACCATACAACTAAGAGATTGGTCCAGTTTCAGTAGACTAAAATCATTACTGTGCCTTTGTACTACAATGTAAAAGGTTTTCTACCTAATAGTATACAAAACTAGACGCATTGCTCAAATATGTACATGATAATAGCAATGACCGTGTCAAACAAAGTAGAGCAATACCAGTAAAGGTGAAAGTGAAGGTGGGTTAAGCACACTTGAAGCAGTAAACTTTTAGGCAAATAATACAAAAAGGGTAATACGTACATTATAATAGAGTGATCAACCAGGTAGTCTGATCCTTCCTCTTCAGTCTTCATGTAATAAACACGGTAAGCACGAGCAACTTTCCTAATCTCATCAGGGTGACCAGTTAACCCGATTAAATTTGGGTGAAACTCTGCGAAAGAGAGCAAAGAATAAGGCATCTAATTTGAAGGCAACTGAAAAGCCCATGGTATCACACCACATGGATGTTATTTCAAGCTTGGGAAGCACCTTTGACATATTCACGAACTTGCTCAACCGTATCTCTCTCAGGATCCACTGAGATGAAAACAGGTACAATTTCAATCCCTGCTTCTTCCTCTGCAAAACAATGGAAAACAAGACTCAGAAATCATCAAATATCATTGGAATGTTGAATATCAATTTTGTAGCGATAGAGATTCCAATATAGAAGACAATATGCATGAAGCAATAAGGCTTTTAAATTAACTTTAGATAAACTTTGATTATATGGTCTCCATTAGCCTAAACATATCATTCAACTTTCAAGTTTTCAACATGAGATTGGATTAGATTTCTACACAACACAGTAACAATGGAGGGATGCCTTCAAGGCATTCGGATTTCCTAATCAAAAACATGAATCGCTGGCAAAGTCAATTAAAAATTCAAAGCATTCAACAACAACAGGAAACTAAGTTAACATTGTTGTCCTGACAGAAGCAACTTTGGTGTTGATCAAAAGTTTCAATCAAAATACCCAACTTTATTTTTATCATACTAAAAGCATCAGAGAGAGATTTCTAATCTAGAGTTTATCCTTTCTAGTATGAGGTCATAACACTTCAGCACAAACTTTACACTGATGGTGAGTCTATACCTGGAGCTAGCAGACAAAAACACCACACTTATCCTACAGAAAACAACTTCATCAAGTTTGACAAGTCTCCCTACCGCTTTTGAATTCAGACTTCCACCCATTATAACAATTTAGGATTCAGGTTTGTAAAAGGACGCATGAGCAAAGCTATTTTACTAACCATAGCATTTTTATTTTTATTTTTTTGGATGAAAATAACCATAGGAATTCATGGTTACATCAGATGACATAAATGTGCAAATTTTTAAAATTAAAATTGTTTGAAATTCCACATGAAATTGTCAGCTTCTTACTTATCTTGTCAACTGCAGCCTCCAACTTTTGTAGCTCATCTGGGCAAATATCAGGGCAATGAGTGAAGCCAAAATATACCAAAGTCCATTGTCCCAAAAAGTTTCTTTCAGTTACCAATTTTCCATCATGATTAGTAAGGTTGAATGGACCACCAATAGCTGCTTTTCCAACAGACGGTCCTTCTTTTACTGCAGTTGATGCATTTTTTATCTCTGCAGTAATAGAGAATTTAATGAGTTCATATTAAACAGTTCCAGATATGAAAATTAGGAAGTGTGCATTAAGTAGACAGAGCACTATAAAAAAGTACAGGTTCAAGAGGCAGGAAATTGCAAGGCTACAATTACAAATAAATCATCGAAGAACCTGCAGACTGTGCACAACTATGACAAATAAAGAAGAGAAAGCAGTGATCTATCATCCAAAAATGATTGACAGTAAATAGGTCTCATTCGACTGAGGATAGAAGGGGATCCCGAAGACAAGCTGTCTGTAATGGTTAATAAAAGACAGATCAAAAGATATAAAACTATTACCAGTAAAAACAATCTCCCAAGATGCTAAACTATGTTTTAGCATTGATCGAGATGGTTAATAAAAGACAGATCAAAAGATATAGAATTATTACCAGCAAAAACAATCTCCCAAGACGCTAAACTATGTTTTAGCATTGATCGAGACTTGGGCAGAAACAACAAATAATCATATCTTAAATTACAAACAACCACTGAAAGAATTGTGTTGGAAGAAGGTTATCGCCTGACATCTCTCTAATTGATAATATGAATATTAATCCTACTCACCATAGTAAAATACCTTCAATATGTTGTTTTTTCTCCTTGTCATAATATAAGATAAGTCCTGCTCCAGTTGTGATCAGCAAAAGCAAGCTTAACCAAGAAACAGGCTGTAAACAACAATCCAATTTAATCCTTATGATTTGCAAATAAAGGAGAATAGTGGAAATAAAGATAAAGTTGAAATATATTTAACAAGAAGTAGCAGAATACTACACACGATATTTAACAGGATACATTACTAGCCTTAGAAAATTAAATCCATGGAAGATAGGACAGGATACAGGAGTTGAAAGGAAAAGCAACTGAATGATGATTTTTAGAAGAAAAAAGAACAATATTAACTGAGAGATAAATTTGAATAGACAAGCAGGTATAGTATGATGCACCAATATCACACAGCTGAAACATCATCACTACCCACCACAGTATTAAAACTCAGTCTCAGATCAGCGAATCCGAACCAGGTACCGAGATTAAAGCAAAAAAAAAATTAAAGATGTCATAAAAATATGAAAAATATTTTAAATATAATTCATAAAAATTGGGTTAAACACACAAAAACTTTGCTACAAATGATTTCATATATTGCAACAAAAAAAAAAAAAAAAGCTACACTAGTTTCTTACTTTTAGTTTTAAGAAAATATAGCATGTGTAAGGGAAAGAAACTACCTTATTGTGAATCCAAACCTGATCTACGCTCTGGGCAAGAAATCAAGCATTCTAGAGATTAATCGGCTATTAAAACAGTAACTTATTGGTGAGAAGTGAGGAATATGAGAGAAACACCCCAAATGGCTGTTTTCAGTTGATTTGGACTGTTTTTAAGTGCAGCATTTAGGTCACATGTTTCAACCGATCCATTTTGGAAACAGATTGTCAGAAACAAACAGTTTCTGGAAGATTCAGGACGATCTATGTGTTTTCTGAGAATTAGTTCACCTTGTATGCGTCACAGATATCGGAATGGACAGATACCAAATTGGATTGTCCAATCCAACTTGGCATTGTCTGAAACTTAAAAACTATGCTACCAGAGGTGTTTTACTGGTTGTAATAGCGAAAAAGCACACTTAGATCCTATAACTAACCAAACGTTGATGCAATATTATGTAAAGAGTAGTACAGTAATCATCAGTACCTATAATATCAGCTTCGAAATAAAATGCCCATGAATACCACCTACATATGAAATTTACGAGTTCATTCCAATGTGGAATTTTGTATATACATTCAAACAGTAACCAGTTGAATCAAACACTAAATTCAACAATTTGGATTTGGATGACCATCATTGAAAGAAACCAGTCTGTATCTTATATGTAGTCAGAGCAGTTTGACTTATCCAAGGTAGAATTACTTTGTATGTTGTGTTTAATTGCCACCAGTTTCGCGATCAATCCAAATAGAACAACACACTATATCAGATCCCCACTGGATCAGAATTTAACAAAGATTCTCTTCAAGAGAGCTCAATGAAGTTTAACTTTTCTTTGATGCCATAAAATAGAAGAACGCTTATCACCATGTTTTGTTTTTAGAACTCCCAACTTCAATAGCTTTGCTTCCCAGGTTTTATACTAGAAATGACTTCTATACTCTTTAACTAAAGAAGAGAAAGGCAGACTGAAATGAGAAGAATATTCCTCGGGCGCATGCCACAATCTTATCTATTTTAGTCGAGTTAGTCTACAGTGCCGACATTTGTTAATCTGCATAATGGAGAACTTCATCTACAACCATCAATTTATTTTCGCATAAAATCTCAACCGTTAACAATCAGTCGGTACTAACGCCAAGGCCTGTATAGTAGAATTTTCCATTTTAGTATAATCTCTTATCTACATTGGTATAACCAAATTGTTCAATGCAAATGCAGAAAACCCTAAATACATAAGTGCAACAGTTTAATGCAAATGCAGAAAACCCTAAATACATATGTGCAATACACATCCTCAAAACTTGATAGATTGACCCAGGGGGAATTCCTCTTAACACATTAACAAAACAGTTGATAAAAATTTCTGATAGTTTCTTCTTACCCTTCTAACCTTTTATTCTCATCTTCTACTACCCACCCTACAATCACGGGAACAGCAACCGTGAACTATTTCTTCTCCTAATCTACCTCCTTCAAACAAGGAAAAGACAATCTAACAATTCAAAACAAACAACTCAAGAGTTTTATTCTAAGTAAAAGACATTTGAATATCTCCAACCGCATTCGGATATCGGGATCGAGATCATTCTCTCCCTCTTCTCTACGTCAGCTCAGCAACAAACGATCTTCTTCTCCATCCTCTCCACGTCAGCTCAGCAGCCGATTCTGGTGTAACCATATTTCTGGAATAGTGGCATGCATGCACATGCAGTCACGTACTTATCAAGTATTAATAGTGGCACAGCCACCGGCAGTAGATAGATATCTAACGCATACAGCTGAAGGATGGGTTCCATAGCTTGGACTATTAACCTGTAATGTCAATTTAAAATGGTCAATCCAGAGGCACGGACAGAGAAAGAGAGATCACAGATGCTTTAGAGAGAGAGACAGAGAGAGAGAGAGAGAGAGAATACGAAATTATATTACATAACGACGTTGGAGAGTTTCAGGCCGGCCATGGAAGAGCTGGATGAAGAACAACGATGGCTTTGTTGGCTTCGAATGTTGCTGACGGTAAGAAACGAGATGGCGATGAATGTAGCGAATATATGTATTTCTGGATATGGCGGTCGACATGACTTCTGCTTTCCGGTAATCCGCGCAGGAGAAACGGACGGATCGAGAGCTAAAAAACCCTAGGAGAGAGAGAGAGAGATCTACCTTAGCAAGGTCGGCGTGAAGCTCCGGGAGAGTATTCACTCGTGATATCTTGTGTGAGTGCGAGGAAGAGACGGGGGAAAGGAGGAGATCAGACAGAAGGGTTAAGAGGACGAATCGAGATCAGGTGCTCCCAAGAGAACCAATGATGCCTTGTTCATCCAATCAAGGACTGCCACGTAGCAGGTTATGAGGCTACGGTCACGTACCCACTAAAAGAGACGCAAGGACCAGTTGCAGCGGTCGATGGCTGGCTCTGTCTCTGGTTAGAGAGATAAGGGCTTTCGGCATGATCTATCCGACTATCTCCTTGCATGGTGTATTTATATTTATGTTTTAGGGCCTTTCTGCTGTAGCTTCCTACAAATAGAAGGTCTTTGAATCAAAGCTGTTGGTTAAAATTAGTTTAGTGAGAAATAATTTATAAAAAGATACTCCTGTACATAATTTTAGGCTTATGGATATTTTTATCATTTTAAAAAATGTGCAATAGAAATTGAAGGGTAATTTTGTTATTTTAAAAGTTTTACTTATATTTAGAACTAACTGCTTCTTCCCGCAGTTTTTATCAAAATAGACTTCCTGGAAAAGCGCTTCAATCCAAAGCAACTTCCAGAAGTGTAACCAAACACGCAAGCATTGGGTAAGAAGTCCTTAAGAAGCTATGCGGGGCAATAGAATTTTTTATATTTATCTGTCTCCTCCACTTATCACTAATCATTGTGTTTATCCCAGACTTTGAAACTTATAAACCTCGGTTTTATATTAACATTGGAGTGGGTTCCAATTTCAAATTGTCCTGAATAGAGGCTTGATCTAGCTTCAAAGTCTTCTAGCTTGAAGCTTGTCCAAGCAGCTCGAGCTTCTGAAAGGTTGATGATAGAGCATTTGCAAGAAAGGTCTTAGCTATAGCTCTACCAGAATATACATAATCAGCTAATGCTCCATACATCCACAGAGCGTTTTTACAGTCAAAAAGCTTCACTGGTTTTTGTAAGACTGCAACAAGCAAAACAATAATCATTATTAAGCCAAAAAGACCATTAAAAGAAACAAATCAGAGACTTCCCTCGCACAGATTAAATTATTCTACCTCAAAATTCTTTGACAAATCCTTCATCTGTTCAGCAAGCTCTTGCCTTTTCTTCAGAGCTGCAGTGAGAAACAAACACCCAATTAATTCACCAGTTGAAACTACTACCATCAAGGTGAACAAAATAAAGAGAAATATTTACCCATATTTGAAATGTCTTCTATTCTCATTGATGTCCTCACAGCAAATCTCTGGAAGGCAGGACTGATAATCCACAAACAAATTGTTCAATTAGAAAAGCCAATTCAATTGAGGATAAACTAATGATAAAAACTACTCATAATAACGCCAGTAAAGAGACATTGGATGAATGATAAGTCACACCTGCAAAGATTCACGACAAAATCAACACCATAGCAATCTTTTAATTAGAGTTCTCTCGCATTATCTTAACCTTCAACCATTTAAAACAACACACATGCATAGTTGCATATGCCCAACGTCTTTATGCAACATAAAAGCCACACCGGGTACCGTAATGTTTAAACTAGGAATTGTACTGGGAGTTGTTCCCGGAAGAAAATTCTATGCCCGGATGCCACATATCAGTCTAAAATCCTAGAAGACATATTAGCCCTAAACTGGCTTCCACCTTAATCGGATTATTTTCTGCCGCTAGCCTAAGTTGCAGAAATTCACTGGGTGGGTGGGGGGTAACATTATTTTCTGCCACTAGCATACGTGGCAGAAAATAACTGGGTGGGGTAACACCCCACCCAGGCTAGAATTTTTTTTCCGTTGTTCTCAGCCAATCCTGAGTTAGATCAGCAATCCGTATTAGTATCAGACGATCCATGGTCGTTCCCAGAGGAAAAGTCGAAATAATGAAAAGATAACAATTTACTTGTCTCCCCCGGTTCTAAGTTGGATCGAACAATTCAAACAAGTTATAATCGAGTCAACATGAGTTTGAAATTTTCTTAGCTAACTTTCAACGGGGATACATGGGTGTAATTCAGTCGGTTTGGCGTTTATTGGTCAAACTTAAACCAAACCGAATTACATTACACTAAATTTAGAAAATCGAAAACCAAACCAAACCGAAAAAATTGGTTTTTACGTTCGGTTTGAAAAAACTAATACTATTTTCTATAACACACAAACATACACACATATAATCTACTTCGATTTTTTCAGTTCGGTTCGGTTTAGTAGAAGCCTTAACCGAAAACCGAATTAATTTGGTTTTTTTATTTTTAAACCATAACCAAACCAGAATAGAAAAAAACTAAAGCAACCCAACTTTTTTCAGTTTGGTTTATTCAGTTTTCGGTTTAGACCAAACCAATTGACACCCTTGGATGCATATCATGTCTTGGAAGAGACCGATATTGGACAACCCAACCTAGGATCAGACATTAATTTAAACTCACCAACTAGCGAAAGAAACATTTTTCGATGGTCATTCCCAAAGGAAAAGTCGAAAGAATAAAAAAGATAACAAATTACTTATCTGCCCTGATTCTAACTTGGATCGGGTAATTCAAAATAAGTTATAACCGAGTCAGAATGAGAATGAAATTTTCTTAGCTAACTTTCAATGGGGATACATATCATGTCTCAGAAGGAACCGATATCAGACAGCCCAACCTGGGATCAGACATTAATTTAAACTCACTGAATAGCAAAAGAAACATTTTTATGGCACCACATGATCAATGCCACTAGACTTAAAACTAATCAAGCAGCTTTTATTAAATAAATAACAAAGCAAAGCCATTACAATTCACCAAGATCAATCAACAACAGGAATAATAAACTACCTCGGCTACTTAGATGTTATTTGTCGCAGTAATCTCCACATTTGGTACATGGGTAGAGGTCCGTGGAGTCGTCATAAACTCGGAATTTTCTTAAAAGGAAAGGAAAAAGTAAATTAAGCAAGCATAATTAAATCAAACAGCGAGTCTCCTGAAGATCAACTCTGTCCCTTAGATGTTCCTAAAGGTGCGATCATATTCGCAAATCATTACAGGTCTGTAAACTCATAATTGTTGTTCAGGAGACGCTGTCAATACACCAATTTCACGAAAATACTTGTCTTTTTTTGGCATACTCTTTCAGATTATATTGTTACAGAATATAATATATAGTTGCCCCACTGTTCCCCAAAGTAACCAGATGAGAACAGGATATAGTTCATATATCAAACAACACTATATTGCTTCAAATGGGAATTTGGAAATCCAAAATGACCAGATTATGAAGCAAAATCGAAACAACATCAAAATATCCCCGACGGTTATCACAGATGCAATCTTAGAAAAAAAACAACAACAACAGCAACAACAACAATAACGAGATCGGATAAAGATTACCTTTCCTTTGATCGGTAACAAGAGATTACCTGTTAGAAAGACCATTAACGACAATTTCATTTACAACGTACGTTAGAACCCTGTTTATGAAATTCCCTCCGGCCATGATATTCTCTCCCGAGTTTTCCCAGATGAAACTACCAAGAGTGACCTGAAATATTAAAAACCAAAATCAAATCACGAAAAAAAAAAAAAAAAACGGGTGAAATTACAGAAGCATCGAATAAACCTAATTCATCTTGGATTGATCAGCACAATCTAATATCCAAAACATAATGATCTACCCAAGAGAAAATTGTCTAATGATCACAGAAAAACAATTTGTATATACCTGACAAGATACCAGAGAGAAATGTAAAGGACTTGTGCACAATACTGAGAAAGAAACGATGCTAGTGAAAAGCCCTAATTTCCCAGACAAAAATATGATATTGATCGCCAAGTCAAAAAAGAAGGGGAAAACGCCTTAGACATCGTCTGCAGCATTTTCCTGTAGTAATGTCTATGATTGGGCATTCTGATTTATACCGTTTGTTTTTTTAATGTGATTTTGTTGTAAAATAAATCTTATTTTTAATTAAAAAAAAATCCATGACCGCTCTTGTCGTAGAAAATGCCACGTTAAAAACGATTTGAGATGTGCTTAAAGGAGTTGTTTGTAGCGAGCATCCACTTATGTTATGTATTTATTTGTGCGTAGATGCGCGTCAATACATCTAAAGTTTTAATATTTTTTTTAAAACTTAACGTGATAGTCTGTATCTATACATGTTAATGGACGTGTGATATGTGTAAATGCACGCTACAGTATCGTATGATGCAATCGCTCACATTCTAGACAATATTGGGCCCTAAAAATGAAGGATGAGAGATGTTAAGTCTTGATGTAGGCTGAATTATCTGGTGAAGCGCCTCAGACTTAGAAGTTTGGTGAAACAAGGATATTACATCTGATATATTATTATAAGGATTCAAATCATTTAAGGCCCATGGAAAGTAGCAATAGCCATTAAACAAAAAACACGTAACAATGTGATTTAAAAAGAAAAAATTTAATTGATATTGATACTGTACCATTCATATCTTCGACCTATGTGTGATTTTTATAGGTTACCATTCCTTCTCTTTTATGAGGACATTTAAATCCTGATTAGGAGAATTCTAGTTGTCTAAGTTTACTTTGAGTTGATCCGACTTTATATACTAAATTTCAACTTTAAAATATTTGTCATATAATAAAATAGGACAATGGATTATCTGCAGGTGGATTTGTGGTGTGGGTGAGTGCGGGTGGCATTCTATTGGACCACATCACCCAATTTCGTGTGTACAAGAAATATATTTTTTATTGTTTTTAACATGTGTAGAGTGTTGCCCGCATTGATCCGCACGGCAAGGCCACCCTGCCACATCTCGAATCGGAGATTCCTGATTTCGTAAGTTTTTCAGTTCAGGTGCAACTTTCACTCCGTATTTTTACGGGTGTGGCTACCCAAATTTAAATGTAAGCGGAAGTTCAAATAGTTCTATTAAGATATAAGTAACTAATTTCACCTTGAACAAAATATTCTACAAGTTCTAGAAAAATTTAACATCTAAAGTTAAACTAAATTACATGTTTTATCAGAGTGCGCTACCCATTTCCAGATTCTCTCTTTCGACTATGCTCCTGAACCTGAAATATTAAAACAACAGGCATAAGCTGAAAGCCAGAATGAGTATACCTAAATGAAGTGTAATCACTCATGCTCCAGCATTTTGGGAAGCGTGTGATAACGAGCAATGTGTAATATACAAGTGTGTGCTAATGTGTACAGTCGTGGCATACATATATAAGGAAAGATATACAGTTCT
>JAUPMG010046840.1:0-14044 GCA_031762675.1 Pachysandra terminalis | reverse complement strand
CTCTCTTGGTCTCTCTCTCAACTCTCTTGGACGAACAACACAATGAGGATAGGATAACCTCTCCCCTATAATCTCTCACAACACACACACAACTCTGCCAACACGCCACCCATGTTGCCATACTCCATACGACTAGTTCAACGCACAACCGTGCGTTGAACTCAAACCAAATCAAATTTAAAAAACCTTAATTCCCTCTCTTAACCCCCAACTATTTAAAATAACAAAATAACCCCCACAATAAATAAAAAGTAATAAATAACTCCCTAAGCTAATTAATTACATAAACACATGAAATTAAATACCACAAAATATAGAAAATAAATAATTAAAAGGTGAAAATCCTAATTAAAGAGTTTAGGTCATTACAGGTTATTACATCCTACCCTCCTTATGAAAATTTCGTCCTCAAAATTCGTTTACCTTAATCGAAGAGTTGTGGGTACTTCTCCCACATTTCGGCCTCAAGTTCTCATGTTGCTTCTGAAGTTTCGTGGTTGCTTAGTAGAACTTTCACCTTCGGTATGACTTTGTTGCGTAACACTTGTTCCTTTCGATCTAGAATCTCCACTGGTTGCTCCTCATAAGTTGTATCATCCATGATTGTGATTGTTTGCCAATCAATCACACTCATAGGGTCGGGATGATATTTCCTTAACATAGAAACATGAAACACATCATGTACTAAGTCCAAGCTTGATGGTAGTTGCAATCGGTAAACAACTTCTCCAATCCTTTCGATGATCTCGAAGGGTACAACAAATCGAGGTGCTAGCTTACCCTTCTTATCAAATCTAAATACTCCTTTCGTCGATGAAACCTTAAGGAATATCCAATCTCCCACCATGAATTCTAGCTTCCTACTTCTCAAATTAGCGTACTTCTTTTGCCGATGTTGTGGGTAGAAAGTCGATCTCTGATGAGTTTGATCTTCTCAGTTGTTTAGGCAACTAATTCTGTTCCTAGGAGAATGTTTAGGGGAATGTAAACATTCTCCTCGTTCCAACACAAGGGTGATCAGTAAGGTCTCTCGTACAATGCTTCAAATAGTGCCATTCCGATACTCGTTTGGTAACTGTTGTTGTAAGAGAACTCGATCAGTGCCAAATGATCCTCCCAACTTCCCTTGAAGTCTAGGATACATGCTCTCAGCAAATCTTATAATACTTGGTTGGCCCTTTCCGTCTGTCTATCGGTTTGAGGGTGAAACGCAATGCTGAAGTTAAGTTGGGTTCCCAAGGATTTATGTAAACTTCTCCAAAATCTTGAGGTGAATTGGGTACCGCGATCAGAAACAATGGTGACCGGTACTCCGTTCAGCCGAATGATCTCCTTCACGTACAATCTTGCTAACTCGTCCGTGTTCATGGAAATCTTCGTTGGTATGAAGTGTGCTGACTTGGTGAGTTTGACTATATCACCCAAATCATGTCGTGGTTGTTGCGAGTCTTTGGCAGTCCCGCAATGAAGTCCATTGAAAGATGCACCCACTTCCATTTCCCTATTGGTAGAGGTTGAAGTGTTCCGACTGGCTTTTGGTGTTCAACTTTGACTTGTTGACAAGTCACACACTTAGTCACAAATTCTTCGATATCCACCTTCGTTCGTTTCCGCCAATAGTTTCGCTGTAAGTCATAGTACATCTTCGTTCTTCTGGGATGAATTGAGTAACATGATCGATGAGCTTCTTCTAGAATCTCCTTCTTCAGTTCTTCATTGATGGGTACACAAAGTATACCTTTCAGTCGTATGCTTCCATCTTCCTCCTTGGTCTAGTCAGGTCGTTCGACATCGTTGGCCAAGTCTTGCATCCATGGTTCATTTGCTTGTAACTCGATGATTCTGGTTTTGAGGGATGGTTTAGCAAGGATATTGCATAACCTTACTCCTTGATCTGCTGCAAGTACTCCAATGTTGTATTTGGCATGCTTCTTGTACATCTTCCACTCTTGAATCAGCATATGTGTTACAATGCTTCAAGGTTTCCAGCTAAGTGCATCTGCTACAATGTTTGCCTTTCCCGGATAGTATTGAAGTGAAAAATTGTTGTCGTTGACCAACTCCATCCATCGCCTTTGTCGCATATTCAAGTCCTTTTGTGAGAAAAGGTACTTCAAACTCTTGTGGTCTGAAAACACTTCAAAGGTCTCACCAAAAAGGTGATGTCGCCAAATCTTCAAAGCGAAGACAATGGTCGCCAGCTCCAGATCATGTGTAGGGTAGTTCCTTTCATGTGTTTTGAGTTGCCTTGAAGCATAGGCTACAACTTTCCGTGCTTGCATCAGAATACAGCCAAGTCCTGATAAGGATGTGTCGGTGTAGATCACGAACTTCATGTCGCTCATAGGAATAGTCAAAACAGGTGATATAGTCAACTTCTCCTTGAGTGTTGTGAAATCTTGTTGGCAAACATCATCCCAAACGAACTTCATGTCTTTCCTTATAAGTTTGGTCAATGGTACATCAATGCGTGAGAATCCTTCAATGAATCGACGGTAGTAGCCCAACAATCCGAGAAAACTGCGAACTTCCGATACATTCTTGGGTTGTTCCCAATCTAGTATCGCTTCCACCTTGCTTGAGTCAACAGTGATTCCATCCTTAGACACCACGTGTCCTAGGAACTTCACTTCGTTTCTGCCCTTGTCTGAGCCTCTTGTTGCATTATCGCAGTCATTTCTCCTAAAACAAGGTAAACTCTAGCCAATTGGGGATCTTGAGCATCAATTCCTGATGAACCTGCACTAACATTGCCTCTTCTTCCAGTAGCCATAATGAGTAAATATTGTACAAGAAAATAGAAAACATCAGTGTATGTTATTGTAAACAAGTTGTTAGTAAGAGTCAATCATCACACAAAACATATCGACATAGAGAAAACTTTTGAAACATCAATCACCTTGAAAACTTTATGAAAATTTGATTAAAACATAAAACTTAGGCTCTGATACCACTTTTGTCACATCCCGAACCTAAAAGTTCTCATTTGAGTCTGAAATATAACTCTCACCCCATTCCACAATGGGAGTAGAAATCAATAATAGCTAAACCATAAGTAAAACCTGAAAATTTATATAAGAATGAAAAGATACGCTATTACAATCAAAACATAACATCATTGTAGCGGAAAATCAAAATAAAATACTTAGTTTCATGCTAATCAAATTCCTATGTAAAATATGGCTCAACAATTGTCATGAGTAAACCTTGGCATGCAAGCCAGCAAAAATGAGTAAAATCCTTAATTAATGTCCTAACTAGTTTCTTCAATAAAATCAGTAGTCTCCTCCAAACTTTGTTCAAGGGCTTGGTCTCCATAATCCAAGTCATCCTCTTCTATAATTCTTGAAATATGGTTGCTCGAAAGCGTAAGCTACACTTAGCTTAGTAAATAAACAAGTTTAGCACAATATATGATTGAAGTAGGGACAATGCCACTCTCCAATGGTAATCCAATAAAAAGTAATATAAATATGATGTATGATGATTGTGATCATGTAATCAGTGATAAGGGTCAATATGCAAGTAAAACATGTGTTATATGCATGTGGTCAAGATTTAATAATGCATGATGTGCACTTATCATGTATAATCACCAAGTGTGATCTAGCAAACAATATCTAATATGCAATGCAGGCTGTTAGGTGTATTCATAACATAAGTCCCCACATAACCGATCCGTCCTTAAGCAAGATGTCTTAACGAACCATCCCCCATATACACGGCCACTCTCAAAAATAGGATATTCTATGTACGTATCATCGTTTTAAGGGGCTTCGACCTAGATGATACAATTACCCCACTTATTTTTTATCAATGGCAAAATATCCAAAGCATCACAACTATGAAATCTCCCCAGGGAAACATTATTTATCAATAACCAACATATTCACTCAATAAAGTTCATAGGACAAATAAATTAGTTTATTGGGATAGCTTGTCCCTCAACACATAAGATACAAGTCTTCTCACTCATTATGATTTTCAGATCATAACTTCAATCTTAAAGCCTTCAAATCTAGAATATGGATTCACATACAAAAGAGTAAAGCCTTTAGACCAAATCCATGATCATAAAGCCAATGATGTGCAAGTGAATAAGTGCTCATTAACTAATCATTCAAATCATGTGTGCAATGTGTAATGATCCTAATTAACATGATAGCATTCATAAACAATGATATAAGCGTGAACATGAAAGTAATTTAAGCATGTTAACCAAACATAGCCAATAAGATCAATTAAGATATGAGCATATGATACACATAGATTCGAACCAAAGTACTAGGATATTCAGTTAGATCAGGTCATATTATGCATGCCTGTAAAATTCCAGATCAAACAACCTAAGTTTGTGAATTTCGGTAGACCGAGGAGTCTGCCGAATAGGCTCGGTTGAGTTTCGGTGTACCGAAAGGTATGCCGAAAATTTTAAAGGTTCTGGGTTGGTCACATTGTCAGACTCGGTGAGGTCTCGGTATGCTGAGTGTGTCAGTTCGGTATACTTTTCAGGGAGTCTAATTTGGGTCTCTGAGATCGGTGGGGTCTCGGTGCACTTTCCAAAAGTCAAAATATTGTTCTGCTGGGTTCGGTGGACCTTCGGTATGCCGAACGGTTAACCGAACGTTTTTGGGTAGTTTCGCTGGACACTTCGGTATGCCGAGGGGTATACTGAAGCTCGGGATTAAGCCAAAACTTCCAGATTTCATCTTTCCTTCAACTTAAATCATGAAACTTTGTTAAAAGACTCTAGTCAATATTCAATTCCGAATAAAACCTAATAAAAATATCACACAAATCAATGCATAAAAACAATCTTACCTTCTCCTATCATTAAACTTGAAAAATAATAAAACTTTTGGAAAACAATTGAAAATAACAAAGCACCTATTAAAATCATAAGTTATATTAAACTTGGATACTTACCTTGCTTTGGTTGTGTGGTGTAGTGTATCACACCTTTGATCTTCCTCCTCTTCATCTTCTTCTCCAATGAATTAGTTGGTTTTCTAACCTCTAATAATCCTATGTTTATATTGACACTTAAAGACTTTCTTAATTAGTAACTATTAACCTTTAATCTCAGCCATTGATTGTGAGTCATTAATCTCAGCCATTGGATGAAAATCTCAGCCCATGTGTGTTAGTTTCTAATATGGGTTTCTTACCATTGTTTGTTAAAAACTTATATTTTTTTTCTAGAAGATTTCATTTTATTTAAATTCCAGCCCATGTGAGTTTCTAATTACAAGTTATCCTTCTAGAATCTTAGTTTTTAGTTTAACTAGTTTCTATTTTATTTTAAAGAGAATCTTACTACCTTTTTAACTTTTAATCTCAACTATTGATTGAGAAGCAAAAGTTACTGCGAAATCTAAGCCAATCGTTTAACTTTAGTGATCTAGATTGTATGTATTGTACACAATATTCTTATTGTACAATCTACCAATTAAAATCAGTTAAAGTCAATCAGTTCAGCAATTACTAAAATTTTAAATTAGTCCATAATTTCTTATTAATTTCACATTAACCCCTAAGTTTTGTTTGGCTTATTACATTATCAATCTCGAAACTAAGGTTCGAGAACTTTGAAAGTACTAAGACTAATAGTCTCGATGGCCAAGATTAGACAGTCTCGACGACGCCAAGACTAAACAGCTTTTATTAAGATTAGACAGTCTCGATGGCGCCAATACTAAACAGCTTTTATTATCACTTATTCATGCCGATCGCCACGCCCATATCGAGGTGTCATGAGTGTGACATACAGGGGGTCTTCAGCGGAAAACATGTAATTCGTCAATATGATTTGGAATTGGTCAACCTAAGAGACTGGGATAATTAATGCATATTACCTAAGGTTAGCATTTTAACACCGTTAAAACAATTTAACGGAACTTAACTTCCGTTATCTTTCTCCAAAATTCTATAAATAGAGGCTTACTTTCTTTGAAATAAAGGATGATTAAAAATGACAAAAGGGAGAGGCCACTGACGAAATTCTTAGATCTTGAACTAAGTTTGATTTGATCTGTATTTGAATACGTAGGCCGCCTGCAAAAAATTCAATCATAATCTCAATTAGATTCATAAGTGTTGAAAAATCTCTTACACCTCGACCCATTATTTTCATTGATCTTCCTCTTTAATTCTTTTAGAGACGAGAAAGGCGCCTCTTGATATATATGTTCCCGTCCATCATTAATTCAATTGTTGGCGACTTCCTCACAAAACCACCTTTACTGTGTAACAAATCCAGTTCTTCAAGAGTAGTACTGTTAGAATACTGTTTTTGTCGTGTGCTCTTAAGCCCGACACCGTATGTTTTTCTTTTTAATTTTTTTCTTCATCATATCTCACTGGAACCGGAATTAACAGTTGCCAGTTTTCCGGCCGGATGATTTTTTTTTTTGGTAAGCTTCCGGCCGGATGTTTATTGTTCCTATTTGCCTTCTCTCATAGAATGCCCTGTCTGATAAACTGTTGTTGAGAGCTTTCATGGCTTTCTTTTATAGTTCTTCTCTTCTTACAACTTCACCTCCATTTCTCTATGCAACTCCTCGCCCATCTAACCTCCATTTATCTCAAACCTCTCTATTTCGTCTTCACTCATTTGCAGAGGCGAACCCCTCCAGCAGGAAAGATCTCAGAACCAGAGCTTTGAGAGAATGGCAAGAATACGAAGACGCAGTGAAGGCAAAAGATCTTGCTCGAGCCCTCAGTTTCTTGAAATCTATTGAAAACCTCCCAATTCGATCCTCTGACGCCTCGACTTCTTCTGTTTCCTCCACTTCTTATCCGGGTGGTGATGATATTAGCTTGTTTCGATCAGAGAGAGAGGATATGAAGCTTGTCGGGAGTGCTTACGCGTTTCTCAAAAGTAGGGGGTTTTTGCTAAACTTCGGAACATGCAGGAATATTGGTAATTGTACCTTTGTCCATAGAGTTGGATGCTGAAATTTGAATGCTTATTAGGGATTTTTGTAGATTTTTCTGATATGGTTTTAATTTAGTTTTGGTTTATATTGAGTAAATAGTTATAAAAAAGTTTGATTTTCTTTTTGCCCTTTTTGGATTTTGAGTACACATTTTAAGGGGATGATTTCATAGTTTATAGTCTATTATAGTTCTTGAAGTTCATGTTGGAAAAATCTTTCATAAGATTGCGCTGATTAATTAACAGAACTTATAATAAACCGGAAATAATAAATCCAAACAAATACTTACAGAAATCTGTATGTGATAAATCTCAGTAACAGGAGCTACTATGATTAGACCTGTAATAACAATAGAAAATAAAAACTTATCTGTTAGAGTTGATCGAGGCGCGGAAGAATCCGAAGAATCGATTTCGCCCCGGTCGAAAATTCCTTAGTGCAGATGGCTACTGGCGATCAATCTCTAGGATACAACAACCTAGACTCAGTATACGTGCACTCACAGTACTGACGTCTCGAACTTGTCAGAATGCCTAGAAGAAATTCTCAGTCAACAGAGTTTTAAATCAGAATTAGAGAGAAGAAGAGAGTTTTTCGTATATCTCTTAAGAATCCTCATGTCTCTATTTATAGAGATAATGCAACAGTCTACTAAGAGACGTGTCCCTTAGTGAGCCTAAAAACTCTCTTGACCAAGTAATGTTACCGTTTTAAAACGTTTATAAACTCAAATTAAACAAGTAATATAATTAATAAATGCTTAATTAAAACAATGTTTAAAAGCAAAAATAAATGTAGGTCGGGGTGGGTCAACCACATGTCTAATGATACACCACGCCACAACCAACCAACGGATGGACGGACGGCGGCGGCGGCGCGCGTTTGAAAGGCAACCTCGGACAACCCCAGCAATGTCTCTCCATCACACTCTTCTTCGTTGGGTCTCCAACCCAACAAGTTTCAATCCTTGTATATATGTACACAAGGAAGTTGAGATGGATTTCCAATGTGGGATTTTCCTTCCTATAAACATAAAGTTAAAAATGGAGGGGAGATTTAAATTTCATGAAAAACCAAAAGACAAAATCTGAAAATTTTAAACTATAAAAGACAAAACATGAATAGGACAAAAGACTTGTTAGATAAGCCCAAATGTGAAAAGCCCATAATATGACCCACAATTTGAGACACATCCAACAATCCCCCACATGGATCAAATTGTAGAATAAAATAGTCTAATAAGAATATTATAAAACTTGGGCAAGAACGAGATGCAATGATGCCGATGTCTTGTGGACTTGAATCGACATTTAGTGTTGACAAATCTTGATCCACAAATATTTGGTGAAAAAACAATTCTTGAACTTAACATTCTATTGTGAATCAAGCAGATTTATCACACACATCTCATTTAGTATTCTGACAAGTTTTCGATTGGGCACGTTACGACCATGCGCCCTACTTGGATTTTCATGAATCTTCTAGAGAACTAGCCCAATTCTCATAGGAAATGACCCCACTTTTACACTCACATAGGTGAATCCATTAAGTGTGCACTGTAACAAAGCACACCACTCAAAATAGGTTATGAATCCATTAAGAGTCAATGACTCATCCTCACACATGTCGGAATCAGCACTATCTACATCATAGGGAGGGACATAGAGTTAACACAATGATAATGCTTACTCTGAGTTGCTCTGTGACTTGTTTTTACCCATTGAGCCTAATTTATGGGATCTCCATTCACATAGGTTGGATTGCCATCAAAGTAAACTCACTCATCGGGCTTAAATCCCATCCCCCTCGATGTCTCTTGGATTACTTGTCGAGATGATCCTTTGGTCAGTGGATCTACTAAGTTCTTTTCTGACCCTACAAACTCAATTGCAATAATTCCACTGCTTATCAGCTGCCTGACAATATTATGTCTCAACTGTATGTCTTTTCTTTCCATTATAAGTTTTATTTTTAGCTATAGCTATTGCAGCTTGCGAGTCACAATGAAGAGATACAGATTGAACTGGTTTGATCCACAAAGGTGTATCTACTAAGAGTTTCCTAAACCATTCAGCTTCTCCTCCTGCCATCTCGACTGCTATAAACTCAGATTCCATAGTGGATATGGCAATACAAGTTTGTTTAGACGACTTTCAGGAAACAACTCCACCTCCTAAAGTGAATACATAACCACTAGTGGAGTTTGTCTCATCATTATCTGATATCCAGTTGGCATTACAATTTCCTTCAAGTACAGCTGGATGTCCACTATAATTTATTCCTAGATCCATTGTACCTCGCAGGTATCTAAGAAGTCTGGTTATTGCAGTCCAATGATCTCATCCAGGATTATGTGTGTATCTACTAAGTCTGCTCATAATATATGCTATGTCTGGATGAGTACAGTTCATTAAAAACATCACACTACCTATGATCTAAACGTATTCTGGTTGTGATACACTGACTCCTCTATTCTTAAATAAGTGAATGCTAGGATCATAAGGTGTTTTTACTGGATCGCAATCATAATGATTAAATTTCCTAAGGACTTTCTCTATATAATGAGATTGATTCAATATAAAATTTCCATTACTCCTAATGATTTTGATCCCTAGGATAACATCAGCTTGTCCTAAATCTTACATGTCAAATTTAGAAGATAAAAATGAGTTGGTATTTTTCACTATCTTTAATTCAGTTCCAAATATCAACATATCATCAACATACAAGAAAATAATAACGCCAGTGTTATCAATAAATTTACTATACACATATCTATCAGAATCATTGATCACATATCCATGAGTAATAAAGTTTTATCAAAATTTTCATGCCATTATTTTGGTGCTTGTTTTAGCCCATACAATGATTTAACAAGTTTACATACTTTATGTTCTTGTCCGGGAACTACAAATCTCTCAGGTTGATCCATATAAATTTCTTCTTCTAAATCACCATTCAAAAACGCTGTTTTAACATCCATTTGATGTACTATTAATTTATGAATGGATGCTATGTCAAACAATACTCTAATTGTTGTTATTCTGGTAACAGGTGAATATGTATCAAAGAAATCAATTCCTTCTTTTTGAGTGTATCCCTTGGCTACTAACCTAGCCTTATATTTATCTATAGATCCATTTGGTTTTAGTTTCTTTTTAAACACCACTTACACCCTATAGTTTGACACCCTCTAGGAAGACTCACAAGTGCCCAAGTTTGGTTTGACATAATTGAATTTAATTCACTATTAATTGCATCATTCCAAAATGTTGCATCAACAGAGGTGACGGCATCCTTATAAGATTTCGGATCATCCTCTGTTAGAAAAGCTGTCACGAAATTTGGACCAAAGTTGGTTTCAATTCTCGCTCTTGTACTACGCCTAGGTTCCTGGTCTAAAACATTTTTGTTATTTAAATTTTGACTTAATGTTTTAGATACAGATTGTTGTGAATCTTCTTCATTTGTTTTCTTCATAGGAAATGTAAGTTCAAAGAACTTAACATCCCTAGATTCTATTATAGTATTAGCATCCAATACATTATTTATAGGTTTTAAAACCAGGAACCTATATGCAACACTATTTTCTGCATATCCTATAAATACACAATCAAATGTTTTTGGTTCAATTTTTCTCTTCTTAATATTATGTAGTTCGACCTTAGCCAGACACCCCGCACTTTTAAGTATTTCAGGTTTGGTGTAAAACCTTTCCAGAGTTCATAAGATGTTTTGTCAATTTTCTTATGTGGAACTCTGTTAAGAATATAACAAGCAGATAGAATTGCCTCACCCCACATGTTGGAGGGTAGCCCATAACTTCTTAACATTGCATTCATCATTCTTTTAATGTTTTTTCTTTCTTTTTGCTATACCATTTTGTTTAGGTGAATAGGGTGCAGTTAATTAATGAATAATTCCGTTTTGTTCACAAAGCTCATTAAGAGGATTAGAGTCATATTCTCTACTTCTATTTGACCCAACTCTTTTAATCCTTTTATCTAATTGATTTTCAACTTCTAGTTTATATTTTTTGAACATTTCAAAAGCTTCATCTTTACTTCTTAAGAGGTATACGTTGGTATATCTAGAGAAGTCATCTACAAATGTTATGTAGTATCTTTTACCTCCTCTACTCATATAGTTTTTAAAATCTCCTAAGTCACTATGAATAAGTTATAAAAGTTCTAAGTTTCTTTCAATTGATTTAAAAGGTTTCTTAGCATACTTAGCTTACACACATACTTCACACTTAGAGAATTCAGAATGAGTTAAGTTTGAAATTAAACATAATTGTTTCATACGTTTATGGAAGCAATATTTACATGCCCTAGTCTATCATACCAAATATCAATAGATTCAGCAATATAACCAGAGGAAGTACTAGCTTTATTCATGTTTTCAAAAGAAGCATCAAGTACAAAGAGACCCCCCATTACATAAACCTTTTCCCATAAATTCCCCATTCTTAATCAGAATTAGTTTGTTACTCTCATAGACTAACTTAACTCTTTCTTTATTAAGCAAGGAGCCAGAAACAAGGTTTCTACGCATATCAGGAACATGAAGTGCTTCAGATAAGGCAATAGTCTGTTCAGAAGTTAGCTTGAGGAAGACCTTTCCTTTTCCAGCAACTCGGGTAGCACTAGAATCTCCCATGAAGACGTGCTCTCCATCGCCCGCCATCTCATAGGTGGTAAACAAATTCTTGTCAGTGCAGATGTGTTTGGTAACCCCAATGTCCACCACCCATCCCTTCACATTACTGACAAGGTTAACCTCATAAACAACTGCAACAATCACATCTGTTTCAGCAAGGTTGGCCTGTGGTTTGTCTTGCCTTTTCCTTTTCCAGCACTCAACAACCACATGTCCTAATTTCCCACAGACAAAGCAAGGTTCTTTTCCTTCATCTGAATTTTATCATTCTTCTTGAACCTTGTGTCTTTGGTACGGTTTCTTACTGAACCGTTTTCCAAACTTTGGCTTATGTGACTTTTCTGGAATTTTGGTCTCTACAATATTAGCCTTAGTGGAAAATTCATGAGAAATATCTTTCACTTCTTTCAAACGATTGGTCTCTTCTATATGTATGTGGACAACAAGGTCTTCTAAAGACAGATGTTTCTTCTTATGTTTTAAAGAATTCTTGTAGTCTTTCCATGATGGTGACAGTTTCTCTATAAAAGATGCTGCCTGGAAAGTCTCATCAATCATCATCCCTTCAGTGTGAATTTCATGAATAACATTCAAATATTCATGTACCTGATTCATAACAGGTTTTTCATCTATCATCTTGAAATCCAAAAATCTCCCAACCACATACTTCTTACTTCCAACATCTTCCGTAACATATTTCTTTTTAGTGCATCCCAAACCTCTCTATCAGTCTTATAAGTGTAAACATCAAATAGGGAATTCGACAAAGTATTTAAGATATGCCCACGACAGATAAGATCATTCTTATCATATATAGATGCTTCAAAAGAACGAGCAGGTTTGAAAGTTTCTTCAAAATCTCTATTTGTAAACAGTACATATGCCACATTGATGGTTTCTAAAAGAAACTGAATTTTTTCAGACCACCTACGGTAGTGTTTTCCATCAAAGGGTTCAATTTGGACATGTCCTGTAAATTAACCATCTAATTGATTAATCAGTGCCAAAATTCGATTCTTAAGATTGTTGGAAAAATCTTTGATAAGATTGCACTGATTAAGTAACAAAACTTATAATAAACCGAAAATAATAAATCTAAACAAATACTTACAGAAATCTGTATGTGATAAATCTCAGTAACAGAAACACAGTTACTATGATCAGACTTGTAATAACAGTAGAAAATAAAAAACTTATCTGATAGAGTTGATCGAGGTGCTGAAGAATCTGCTATCCTTAAGAATTGATTTCGCCCCACTCTGAAATTCCTTAGTGTAGATGGCTACTGGCGATCGATCTCCAGGATACAACGACCTAGACTCAGTATGCGTGCGCTCACAGTACTGATGTCTCGAACTTGTCAGAATGCCCAGAAGAAATTCTTAGTGAATAAAGTTTTAAATCAGAAATTAGAGACAAGTTTTAAATCGAACTTGTTAGAATGCCTGGAGCTGAAATTGTAGTCGCCATTGAAGGTTGTAGAGATTGTCGAAAGATGTGGAATGGACAATCCTCAGTGGAGTCGCCATTTATATGGGGGTCTTTTTTGATTGTCCCAATTATCTGCCTAAATCGGCTTTCCGACCGTTCGGATGATCACCACGCAATTAATCCAAGAAGAAGAGAACAAGACAAAGGCAACATTTTTACATGGTTAGGCCAAATGGCCTACGTCTACGGTTGCAGCTAATTTTCCACTATTTCCAACATTTTGTACAGATTACAAGATTACAGCCCATTGCTCCCAAAACCCCACGTCTGTTTTGGAGAAGATGAAGATCTGCCAAAAGAGAAGAGAGAAGTGTCCCCGCCCTCCCTTTTCTATGCTTTTTAGCATATTGTCCTATGCTTTTTAGCATATTTGTAGGAAGTAGTCCTCAAAGACATTTTACATAAAGTAGTCATCAGAGATATCTACATAAAGTAGTCATCACTTCTTAATTTCTTATCCCTTTAGGATATTTGTAGAAAGTAAGGATTTGTTCGCATGTAGCGCCAACCCATGGCTACTTGGTGTACATTTATATAGAGGCTAAGATGGAGCCTTGTGTCTTCATTTTCATCATGATCATCCTGCCAACTAGTCTTCTTATACCAACTAGGATCACAAGTGCGCAAATTGTCTTGTAATTTTGCCAAGTCAGTTTTTACCCTCTACACTACCTAATTGAAGTAATTGCGTTTTTAACACTCCAATGCAGTTCTATAGCTTTTTTTCTTTTCTTTTCTTTTTTTTTTTTCTTTTTTCAAGGTAATGCAGTTCTATATATATACACGTACATGCATGTAATACATTGTTGTTATTCTTATACATATAGATGGGTGGTGATTTGGTCACCCCTCTACAGTATATTATATAATATATACTTAGTAATTTAATATATAGCATCATATAAATGTATTATATTCATATATACATACATACATACATATAAGTATATATT
>JAUPMG010046819.1:0-14045 GCA_031762675.1 Pachysandra terminalis | reverse complement strand
TGTGATGCATACAAACCCTCTCCAAGCTTCCAAAATGTCCAAAACACAACTAATGTACAAATCATGGTAGGAATACTCAACTTAGGTTTCTCGCCAGAGTAACGCCGAAGAGATGCCGGAGTTGATAAGCAAGCTTCTTGGCTTTCTCGATTGAGCTCTATAGCTCCAAGAAGAGAAAAGAGGAAGGTTTGACAAAATGAGTGAAATAGACTAAGTCTTCTATTTATAGTTTTTAAACGGGTTGGATTGTGAATAGTTCCAACAGCGGGGGCGAATCAGGATTTTGGCTCGTATCTTTTCCGATTGGCTATATAGATGGGTTCTTTTGGAGGGCTTTTGTTAATGAGGTCGAGGCGGTTGTTTTAAGTCGGCTAACATAATTTATTGGCTTCGTTAATAATTAATTTCCTATTTAACTATCTAATTATAATTCCGCGAATTGACTGACACCTCAACCCGCTCAATTTCCTTATGTTGGTCTAGTATTCGGAGGTCAGGGTCTTATTGGTGATTTGTCTAGGTTACAGATGAGGTGAAACCTAATTATTTAAGTTAATTAGGTTTTTAATCTTAATTAGTCTAGGGTCTGGGATCGGGTCGTTACATCTGCACTATTTAGTCAGAGTATCTCATTTACTTTTATTACTTGTGAAAGATGGCAATCCGTGTTCAACGATTGTAACCCGAAGGTCTCACTTCGATATCCATGCCACCCGCATAGGGATTTGTGTCATGGGTTTTGGGGCATGATAGATTGTATACTAAGATTAAGGATATTAGAAGACTAGTGAACCTAGGTGTCATGTAGAAATCTGAAGATAGGATGGAGGAACATAGAAATAAAAACTAGGAATTGTGTGTTGTTTGATAAAATGCTTGTGTGCCATACTTGTATGATTATTAAGGTATGAGGTAGATTAGTAGACTTATTGTTTACGTTGGGTTTGTAGATGGTTGGAAGGAGGAGAGCTACTACTGGTGAGGGATCATCTTCTGGAGCTAGGGCCGACACTGACCCTCAGCTAACAGGTATCTACTAGATACTAGGAGACGTGGCAGCTACGCAACGAGATCAAATGGAGAGATAGGCCATCGCTTGCCAGAGGAGGGTCTTGGGATCTTTGTTTCCATGGTTGGATAAATTCAAGAAGTTAACTCCACCTACATTCGAGGGATTGGGTGAGCCACACCAGGCTCAAGACTGGTTGCTAGATATTGAGCGGGTGTTTAGGACAATGAGTTATCTAGACGACCAGAGGGTGTCCTTAGCTACTTTCATGTTTAAGGGCGAGGTGCTCCACTGGTACTACATGGTGTAGAGGAACTTGCACATGGTTATGAATCGGGAGTTGTTCTGGAGCCAGTTTCTCAATACCTATCTATCAAGCAGATATAGGAGGCATATGGCTTCTGAATTATGAGGTTAGAGCAGGGTTCACATACGGTCACTTAGTACAAGGCCAGATTCGCGATGATGTCTAGGTACGCACTGCATATGATAGCGGACGAAGCGGACAAAGCCGCTAAGTTCGAGGAAGGGTTGCGACCAGCAGTACGGTCCATGGTAGTACCGCAAAGACTTAGGGCCTACACCGAGGTTCTAGAGTGCGCACGACATGTCTTAGCAGGACATGGATCGAGCTTCATCACAGAAAAAACAGCCCAAGCATCGCAAGGTTCGGTATCAGCCCTATCAGTAAAGCAGAATACCGAGAGACGCTTGCAAAATGATGCCAGACCAGCTAGGACTCCGCCATCACAAGAAGCACATAGGTAACCACTACCATTGTAAGAGCATCAGTTTTGTCAGCGTGACATGAGGGTATGCTACAATTGTGGTAGAGAGGGCCAACTTCAGAACCTATGTAGAGCACCTCCTAGGAGAAATGGTAGTAGACCAATTCCACTTAGGCCAGTGCTGATTGGCAGGGCTAATGCATTGACAGGCACATCAGTTCCCCATGACAATCGTGCATCTATTGCTGTGGTGGAAGGTACTCTTAATTTATTTCATACCCTAGCTGGTGTATTGTTCGATTCAAGCACATCTCATTCTTTCATATCCGGTAGCTGCATGTTATTTTTGTGTTTGCGGCCTAGTAGTTTGGAGAGTCCATTGACTGTAGTTAATTTAGTGTGAGGGATTGCAATTCGACACCGAGTATGTTGTTCTTGTGTGATGAGAGTAGGTAACCTAAATCTGGAGGCTAACATAGTGGTATTGGACATAGTAGACTTCGATGTGATTCTCGGTATGGATTTGTAATAACCTAAACAAAATAATAGGGTGAATTTGTAAAACATATAAAATTAGGGGTTAATTTAAAATTTTCGTAAACAGTTGTCATGTTGATTTTTGACAGATTGTAATTGGTGGGTTGTACAATAGGAAACTAAGTACATCACACACAATCATAACTTCTCAAGTTATTGCATGTGTCTAGGATCTTGTAGGAAGTTTTAATACTAAATTAATGGCTGAGATTTAAAACAAGGAATTAGTAACAATTCTCCCCAAACTAGAACATAAACTATTTAACTAAAGCTAGGATTCTGAAACAAGAATTAACAAGAAATCGAATTATAAAGAAACCAATTAAGGCTGGAATATTGATCTAAGGACTGAGATTCAAATAAACTAATTTAAGGGTAGAGAGTAGAGTTTCTAAATTCTAGATTAGAGAGTTCGTAAGAGTAAAGCTAGGATTTTGAAACAAGAATTAACAAGAAATTGAATTAGAAAGAAACCAATTAAGGATGGAATATTGATCTAAGGACTGAGATTCAAATAAACTAATTTAAGGTTAGAGAGTAGAGTTTCTAAATTCTAGATTAGAGAGTTCTTGAGAGCCTATATAAACACAAGGCCTTGTGTCACGCCTCGGATCCCGATACCTGAATCCTAAGGTGGGTGGCACGGATCACGAGGTGAAACCTTCGAGCTCCTAACCATGGAAAGCGGCTTACAACAACAACCCATAATAAAAGTAACTATTACATCTATTAAACCAATCAGAGTACGGAAGCAAAAGTCTAATAGAAATATATTCAGGTAGCATCCAACTATTCTAATGGCTTCAGAAGAGCCTACAACCAAAATCAACATAAGAACTAATGAGCAATTCCAGCAACGAAACAATAAAGCTAAACTTCTATAATCTATCATGACAGCAATCCGGGTCCAAGTCCATCCTTGCTAATTTCAACCTCAACCTGCAACATTTCATGTTGCAGTGAGCTTAGAATACCCATATAAATAATAATCCTGTCATCCATCCTTCTACCACACCGTTAGTCCAACAATAACAATATTATTAATAGAAGTCTCATGTTATCCAAATCAACCATACACTCGCACAATCAGGTCACATATAAGCATGTTATGAAACTGTACATAAAACATATAATAGATTCTATGCAAGATGCAATGCTCAGGGATGCTCAGCACAATTTGATGTCGTATACATATTATGAATGCAAGTCTAATGCAAGTGCCTAGACATGAGTGCAAATCTAATGCGAGTTTCCTAGCCGGTGATCAACCGGTGCCAAGTATCACATACTTGGGGCTGCTAGCATGAGCCGATCACATCCTAACAACAACAACAATCACAACTCCCATGTGTACATCGAGGTTTTGTAGGGTTCGCAACCTACCGGGTAAAAGTATCGAGATAGTTACTTACATTTAGGGGAACGGCCACAGGGAGGTCCCACACAAGGACGATTACCCACACCTTACATTTAGGGATTACAACCCAGGGAGATACTCACAGGATGATTACACACTAGCATTTAGGGATTCAAACGCATGAAGGCCACTATACGACGATTACCTATAGCTTACATTTAGGGATTACAACCCAGGGAGATCCTCACTGGATGGTTACCCACAACAACGACTTCAAACCTCTATCCGTCGCTGCCCGATTGACTGGACGAGCTATTCCACAGGATACTAGAATTTTCAATGAAAACATCCTTCGGAAGCTATCCGTGCGCCCATACACACGAATAATCCGCCGGATACCATGACAAGCATCCTTTCTACAATCAATAGGATCACCGGTGATAATACCCATCAGAACCTGCCTGTGCGCCCATACACACGAACAATCTGCCAGATACCATCACAAGCATCCTTTCCAAAATCAATATATCAAAACAAGTATAACAATCAAGTAGATTACTATGTGTCCACAACCAAACGGGATCAACCTAAGATGGAAATGGTGGTCACAAAGACCTCGAAACACCAAGATTGACTCTCCATGGTCAAGTCTTGCTTCCGAAAATCAACAACAAGAACAGCCGAAGCCGAAGGGCAAAATTGGTCTAAAGACATGTCTTTGTCGGCAGAGGCGTCGGTGGACCGAAGGGTCACTGAGAGTCTTAGGGTCATCGGCAGAGGCATCGGTGGACCAAAGCTTTCCGAATAGCAAATTTGGTCTAAAAATGTGTCTCTGTCCGCAGAGGAGTCAGTGGACCGAAGCCTGTCGATCTGCGCAAATCTGGGTTTTTCAGGGTTTTTTCTTTCAGTCTCGAAATCCATTCTAAACATCACAAATCAACTTCTATAACTCCAAAAACATAAATAAACATCCAATAAATCATTTAATCACCAATATGCACAAACAAGCATTCCATTCAAAAACTTGAGATATGAATCTCAATAAGAGAGCTATACTCATTCCAACAACTTACATAACCTGGAAATAATATCTCGAATCGATTTTTCACACCTATACATTCATCAAGGACATAAAATATTATGCATCTTCACCTATTCAAAGAGATCAAGGAAGAATACATTATGAATCAAAATCAATAGATAGCCATGAGAATAAACGAGAAGATCACACTTGTAAGATATAAATTTAGGGAATCAATCTAGGTGGAGACTAAGATTGTCGCGCCCCAAATCTGAGATATGGGATCTCAAGGATTCCAAGGAACCGACTTTTGGACCCACCGCGTGGATACGGATAAATAGCCACAACATCAACCCTTACCAGGTTGAATCAGAGTCTCAATAGAATAAATACTAGTGGAAGTCTATCGGAATTATAATCATACATAGCCCAACTAAATATGTGTGGAGCTAACAAACCAAAATCCAAATAAAATAAACAGAATAATCCCTATTATAGTTCACTGCCCAAACAGGGTCAAACCAATTTATAAAAAACCATGAATACACCATCATGAAAATCAAGTTATGAAAACCGAAGGAATCTCTTCTCCAAACAGGCACGTCAAACTAGCAGATGACCTGTAGAGATAAGGATCAGCCGAAGCCTAGTAGAGAAATCCTATGAGACTACAATATCTCCTTTTATACATGAAAATCAATACTGTTCATTTCAAGCATTTCACCCCACATATACTATCACAGTCATATGTATATTAAACATGTCATCATACTATATTTCATATACTAGCATGAATATTACAATCATCATGTAAAATTACAGTTCACATGGAAACCATACCATATCAAATTATAATCATCAGTAGTTCATAATCCCCATAGTCCCAATATGTTAAGATTACCCACATGATTTCATGTTCAAGCAGATTCCACATGGTTCCGCCATGTTCCAAACAAACAGTCATACAAGTGTACACATGGTCCCACCATATTACATAACAACAAGATTACAACAGTCATATAGTCTAACTATGTTCTGCAACAAACACTACATGATCTCACCATGCTACGGCCAATCAACATATAAACATATACCACATGGTCCCACCATGCTATGGCCAAGTAACCATATAAACACGTATCACATATCTTACACATAATTATTCATTTAGGGACTTGCACCAACGGAGGAAGTCTCTTGTACCATTCCTTTAGGGACTTACACCCACAGTGGAAACACACCCTTAACCACTTAAACAAGCACATAATTATATACATAGTTCCACTATGTTCACAAGCAAACAACACATAACCATTATTTTAGAGACTTTCATCCACGGAGGAAGCCACCAGTACAATCCTTTCCTTTAGGGACTTGCACTCATGGTGAAAACACACATGTAACCACAAAGTCCCACCTTGCTACGACTAATGCGACCCAATTACAATCACATTCATAATCAAGAAGTCATAATGTATATGCAACACAGTCAAGTCAAACACAATGCAAGGTTTGATGCAAACATTGAGTGAAATGAGATGCAATGCAATGTAAGGTGTCACCAGGCCTCGCCCAGTTACATGCTCATTCAAACTCACAACCATACGACCTGTCCTTTTAGGGACTTGCACCTACAGTAGAAACACCATTCCTATTCCTTAAGAGACTTTCACTCACAGTGGAATACACCAGTAACACGCTATACTCTTAGGGCCTTTCACCCACGGAGGAAGCCACCTGTCCATTCCTTTAGGGTCTTGCACCCACGGTGGAAACACACATGTATCAGTAACCATTTCGTTTAGGGACTTGCACCCACGGAGGAAAGCCACCATTCTTATCTCTTAAGAGACTTGCACTCACGATGGGATACACCAGTCTCAGTAATCATTCTTTTAGGGACTTGCACCCACGGAGGAAAGCCACAATTCTTATTCCATAAGAGACTTGCACTCACGGTAGAATACACCAGTATACTCGCATTCCGTTTAGGGACTTGCACCCACAGTGGAAGCACACCTGTAACAGAGGAAAGTCACCCATACCAAATCTTTCCTTTAGGGACTTTCACTCACGGTGGAATACACCCTTATCATGCATTACCTTTAGAGACTTTCACCCACGATGGAAGCTCACCTATCCACAACATAATTTCAAGTCAATCAACACAAACATCATACACAGTCTTGGATACTCACAATACCCTCAATCGGTCATTCAAGTCAACATCAACAAATTCAAACATAAGTTATACAAAAGTCAACCCAAGTCAAACCTAGGTCAACATTGGATGCTAAAAGCACTAATCACCCAATCTAGTCTTACATGACCAATTATAACCTTACTAATATTATATTGAGGTCCTAAGACCATATCCAAGACCTTTGAGTTGATAATACCTCATATACCATTCCAATCAGTCCGATAATCCTGAGTTTCGAACCTTCTCCTACACTTTTTATGATTCGCCCAATTCTAGACCTTTTGCACACAAACCATCCATACAGGCATGTGCACAACTCGATGAGGATCACCCTCATAAAATTTGAGGTTCATTGGACCTCGGTAGCTTCACGATAGCTGCCGAGTCTCCTACCGAGGGGCTTGGTAGCTCAGCTGCCGAGGCTTGGTAGTTGGTCCAGAGAGCACACAGTTTTTAGTGATTTTGGTAGCTACTCTGTAACTGCCGAATATCCTACCGAGAAGTTCGGTAGCACTGCTACCGAAGCTCAGTAGCATGTCCAGAGAACACACTGTTTTGGGCATTTTCGGTAGCTGCCGAGACTGTTACCGAACGTACAAATTTAGCCATTTTTCTGGGTTTCTTCTAGGGCTTTGTGCCTCTACTCAATCCTAGTGATTTCTAATATGTTAATCATTACAAATCAATCTCTAAAGCCTACACATAAATCCCAAACAACAACCACATAAAACTAGTTCATTCTCATAGATCTAAACAGGTATTTAACAGATAATCAACATAGATCTAAAAATATATGAACATGGATTTTAAAAATACAAAGTAACACCGTAAACACAGCAACACCGTGGATCATATGAAACAACATCATAGCATCATTCTTACCATTTTCTCTAGATTTAGATCTGACATGCTAAACATGCAAATCATACAACCCTTCCAATATATATTGCATTAAAGTCATTCATAAAGGAAGTTACCGTCGAAACCCAGGAATCTTCTCTTTGCTTTTTTGCCCTATGTTTTTTAAGACAACTTTGCATGTGTCTTTTAAGGGATCTTGTGCCATTACAACTTTTGTAGGATAATCTAGCTTTGTAGTATTTGCATACTGCTAAAGGTTCTCCACTTGGTGTTTTGTCACAGGTAAAATGGTCCCAAACTATTGAAGTTTTTTTCTGTAACAACTAACGAAGATGAATCTTGCTCATTCATAGATTCTGAAGGTGCATTTTGCTCATGCTCCTCCACCTCCTCAAAAGGTGATTCAGATATTTCAAAATCAGGAACTGTTTGATTAAGATAGTCAATATCATTTGTGTCAAAGTAAGCATTAACATGTCTACCAGGCTTACCAGCCATTTTCTTATTTAAATAATAAAAAATATATTATAATAATATTATAGTTTAATTATGTGATACTTAATGTAAAGAAAGGTAAAAGTATATAATTATGTAGTATATATAATATTAATATACTACAAAATGTAGAATAAAACTAAATAAAAACTACCTTTTGGAGCTTCCTAAACCCAAATTCAAGCTCTTGAGACTTAGTTCTTGAAATTGTAGAGCCTTCAGACTCGAGAGTTGAGAATTTAAAATTAAATTCAAGAGAAATTTATCAAGACTTGAATGCTTGAGAGATGTTGAAGAGAGATTGAGAGATTGTTGTGGGTTGAATTGAGTAGTGTTTCCTATTTATAAGCATCTCTTAGTGTCACAAAGACCAATTGTACCCTTAAACTAGCCCTTTTTTGGCTGTTGGGAGGACAAATTCAGTCAAAATATATTTGTTAATTAAAAATCCAGCCAAAACTAGCCGTTATTGGGAAAAAGCGGCTAGTTTTGGCCAGTTTCTGTCTGTAACAACCATTTTTTTGCCAGAATCCCGCCAAACTGGCCGGATTGAGCTAACCGAGCCAACGCGAGCACACGTGCCGTGCTGGGACCTCGCGCCCACGTACCGTGCCAGGCCCACGTGTCCACGCGCAGTACTGATGACCCCTGATTTGTATGCATATGCATGGCACTACACCATTGGTGACATACACGTGGCAGTCCTTTATGGGTAGCACATCATTACATGCGTGGGTCCCATGTTTGTCATTTTATTGACTCATGTTTACTCATTTTCTTGTTGTGATGTGACAGAACAGGGGGATGCCTTGTCAAGTCTTTCAAGAGAGAGGACTTTGTGACTCTCAACAAGGCTGACTTCCTTTTCAGAGAAGAGGAGGAGACAAGAGACTTTAAAGGGCTCTTATCAAGGTCTACTCTTTTTGGTGTAAGGGAGGAAAGAGGGGTCTTGTCAAATCTTTCAAGGGAGAGGGGAACAAGAGGAAGGATTCTTTTATCAGAAATGGGGACAACAAGGAATGGGAGGAGAGGGGGGGACTTCCTTCTTGAAAAGAGAAGCACAAGGAGAAGCACACAGAGAAGATTTTCTCTCCACCGTGGAAGACAAAGAGAAGGGAGGAGAGTTTTCTTCCAAAGCCATCATTCACCTTGCTCTTCTCTCCTCTCCCATTCTCACATCTTGTATCATTCCATCATGTAAACCATCATGTAAATCTCTATATTTTAATGAAAGGATAAACGCTCAAAGGGCAACCCATGGATGTAGGCACCTTTGTCGAACCATGCAAATCGTGTCTTTACCTTCTATTCTCGCATTTTGCTTGTTGGATTTGACATAGCGTCGTCCGTACGATCGACTTTCTGGTTAGGCGAACGGTTGGAACGCTCCCGGACCTAGAAGACCTTATCCACCTCAAAACTAGCTAAATCAAGCGATTATCGACTCAATCGGCCTAATTGTGCTTAAATGAAAATTATTGACCATTTTACCGATCAACAGTACTGGGCTCGCATGCCATGCCAGCGGGTCATGATGGGCGGGCTGCAGGCCGTGCCCAGGCAAGGCACACTGGGCTCCAATGTCAGGCCCAACACGGGCACGACTTAGGACCATGCGGCCCAAACTAACAGGGCCGACCCATGGGCGACACAACCCATTACATCCCTAGGACTAGGGGTGGCGATGGACCGGGTGACCCACCCAGCCCGACCCGATGATTAGGTGGGTTTAGGCAAGGATAAGTGGCCCGTAGGGCCAGGATGGGCTCGGGTTCTTGCTAGATTGGCCCGGCCCGACCCGACATTAATGAGAAATATATTATTTTTACTTAAATCAAACTTCAACATGTGACTTTAGTTTAGTGGTGACAAGCTCACATTCTCTTTGAGGAGACCTATGTTCAATTCCTTGTAACAACAAAATACTAAGACATTTATTGCTTTTAGTTTAAAAATAATAGATTTGAATTTATAGGGTCGGGCTTGATGTATTTTAAATACATCGGGCTCGTTGCCACTCCTAGGGAGGACTGGCAGGGCCACATAATTAAAACTAACGTGTCCTTATTAGACCAACATGTGCTGATTTGAATGGTGTCTGGGTACATGGTAAAGGGTTGAAATCATCTAAGGCTACAAATCCTCTACAACGAGGACTGTTGGGGCCACAGAATTAAAACTAACGTGTCCTTATTTGACCAACATGTGCTGATTTGAATGGTGTCTGGGTACATGGTAAAGGATTGAAATCATCTAAGGTTACAAATCCTCTACAGCGAGGACTGGTGGGGCCACACAATTAAAACTAACGTGTCCTTATTTGACTAACATGTGCTGATTTGAATGGTGTCTAGGTACATGGTAAAGGATTGAAATCATCTAAGGTTACAAACCCTCTACAGCGGGATGATTACAATCATCCTTACAGCACCAATCAGAGGGTACCATGTGTACAGGATACCTTAAATAAGCCATCGGTACCCTCCTCCCCTGGTACCTCCATGAATAAACCACCGGTACCCTCCTCCCCTGGTACCTCCATGAATAAACCACCGGTACCCCAAACCTGGTAGTACCCTTATGAATAAGCCACTGGTACCCCCCCCCTCCCCTCCTTGGTGGTACCCCTATGAATAAGCCACCAGTATCCCCCCTTCCCATGATACCCTCCATTGGTACTCCCACGTGGTGCCCCTTAATTGACGTTGTAGGGATGGTTGTAGCCATCCTGCTGTAGAGGATGCACGCCCCTTTCTTTTATGGTCTTAATTAATTTACTGAGGTGGACATGGTGTGTTTGTGGACACATGTTTTACCATTTTTATACACCCTTTGAAGCGATTTAGATGGGTGGGTTAGGATTTAGGTTATCACGTCTTCAAGGTTCCAAACAATGGAGATGAAGTTAGAGTGCTTCGTGGTAATGTCGGTTCTCTTCCTATCCTCTTATCTCTCTTTGGGAGGAGGAGCAAAGGAAGAACATATAGATTACTATTCGGTGGTTGCTAATGGAGGGATAATGAGGTACTACTGCAGTGAAGTTGGTGAAGAAGAAGCTTCCAACATGGGAAGCCCAAGACAAGTTGATTGTTTTGATCTGATCAACCATGATCTTAGACATGGCCAGTACTAACCATTTGTTTTTTAATTATTTAATTTTCTGATCATCATCTTCAATGCCCCATACTTGTTGTAAAACTTGAAAAGTTAAAACCCAGATTCCTTGATTTTTTTATTTTATTGTTTCTTAGTTAATTAGAGATAGATTTGGTTTGTTATTTTATTACTAATAAAAATTCCTTTTAATGGATCTGTTTTGGGTTCCTATAATACTCCAACTCCGGGACATAGTATTTTTTTATACTGTTTGGTTTCTTTTATAATTATTATCTACAGGGTTGTTTTGGGTTCTTATAACACTCCTACTTCAGTTTCTTCATTTTTTTTTATTATTATCTTTATGCTAAATCTGTTCTTATCTGTTTCTAGGAGGAGCTGATGGATTTGGAATAAAGTAATTGGTCATGAAGCTGAGAACAAGCTTGGTGTTGGGGACCCCTTTCCTCTACCTTTTAATGGACAATCATAATAAAATGGAAACGATACAAACCTATATGCAGTTGAGAAAGAACTATATTTGAGATCCAAGTGTGAGAAGGTTCATGAAGCATGGTCAATCCCTAACTAGCCATGGCACTTTTGGATGATTGTGGTTAAAAATGGCAACTTGGACACACATGCAGGTTTGTGCCCTAACAATGGCAGTAGATTTGTTCCCCAACATATGGTCAATGCTTCTGATTCGCAACAATTTTTGTGCTTTGGCAAAACGAAGATGAAGATGGATCTTTTTCTCCGCCGGAGCAAAGATACATTTGAGTCCAGATCAGGTTGAAGAAATTTATACGCCATTTTAAGTAGTGTATAAGTTTTTTCTATTCTTTTGATTGTATTTATTCTTTATATTCAAAAAAGTGGTGTTGAACAACTGTAAATCCCTTAAAATGATGGAATGGGATGATAATTAATGAAGAACTTGTATTTCTGATTTTAATATGATTTTTTTTCTAGCAAAATATAATGCATCATTATGTACAGATTTTCTGTTTTCTAGCAACATCATAGTTGGGGTTTGGATCAATTGCTATAGTAATAAGAATTCCTATTAATCAATGTTAGGTAGCTATTCTAATCAAAATAATTCACCATTTAAGAATATAATTTATCTTTCATCTTCTATTAATAGTGAGGGAACAATTAGTAGAAAAAATTAATTGATTAATTAAATTAATTGTACACGAGTTGGGTTTTATACCCAAAGACTAAAACTAATATTATTATAATAATACCCTTTATTTCTAACACGCCCCCTCAAGTTGGAGCAAAGATATCAATCATGCCCAGCTTGCAAACAGAAATTCGAAGAAGAGAAGATCTCACAGGCTTTGTGAGGACATCTCCAATCTGTTCGGATGATGGCACAAACTTGGGAACTATAGCACCAGATCGGACTTTCTCCCGAATGAAATGGACGTCAATCTCAATATGTTTGGTTCTCTTATGTAGAACTGAATCAGAAGTAAGCAAGCAAAATTGCAGACTTGTGATCACAATATAGTGTCGACGGTAACCGAGCTGGAAAGCCTAGTTCTCCAAGAATGGAGTGAAACCACATAATCTCACAAGTGCCTTGAGCCATAGCCTTATACTCATCCTCTGTAGAGGATTGGGAAACCATTGACTGTTTCTTACTTTTCCAGGAAAAAAGATGGTTCCCATAAAAGGAACAGATTCCAGAAGTAGATCTCCTATCAGTTTTGGACCCAGCATAGTCCACATTAGTAAAACATGAGATACCACAAGAAATGTTCAAGTTGTAAAAAAGACCAAGACCTGGACAAGACTTAAGATATCTCAAAATGTGATAAACTGCATCCATGTTAGTGGTCCGGGGAGCATGCATGAGCTGATTCACCAAGCTAATAGCAAAAGCTAAATCAGGTCGGGTATTGGTTAGATAGATGAGCCTCCCAGCCAATCGCTGATAAATACATGGATCAGGCAAAAGATCATCAGATTCAGCTGACAGCTTTACATTCAGGTCCATAGGAGCAGATGCTGGTCTACATCCTATCATCCAAGTATCACTTAAGAGATCTAAGCCATACTTCCGTTGAGAGAGAGAAATACCACGCTTATACCCAAAAAATACGTCAAGGCACCCAAGTCCTTGATGTCAAAGGCATAACTAAGATCTCTCTTGACACAGGTAATCCCAACGTCATCATCTCCAGTTATGATTGATAAGTGTGTAACACTTGCACTTTTAGACTTACTACTTATGCTTATTAGTCTTAGAGCTGCACTTATGCGAATGAATTAATGCATTTATCTTGTTTTGCAGGTTTAGTGATGATCGGAAAAATATGGACTTAAACCAAGCCAATTCAAGCTTTAGAGCACCAAGCTCCATTGCCGGAGAAAAAGGAGGATTTCGAAGCCCAATTACACCTTGAAGATGATAAAGGAGGAATCCTAAGGAGAAGCCCAAAAGACAAGTCAAAGAACAGCCTAGAAAACAGAAGAATTCTGCATTGAGATCGAGCGCAGAGTGCAAGGATTAATATCCTTGAGATCGAGCGCATGGAACAAGGATCGATCGCATTGCGATTGAGCGCAAAACTGAGAGATCGAGCGCATACATTAATTTCAACAGCTTACTCAATTGTGAAGTGTTTTGGGTTTGCACGCAACTGGTTATGTAACGACCCACCCCACCTGACACAATATTGTCCGCTTTTGGCTCACCCGAATCAGACTTCCCAGGGGGTCAC
>JAUPMG010046808.1:0-14046 GCA_031762675.1 Pachysandra terminalis | reverse complement strand
ATCCTAATTACTCATTTGGAGGGTTACTTGCTTTCTTTCAGTACCAAATGAGTACCAACATATGTGATATGATGGCATAGATGATCATAATTATCTGAATTAATTATGCCATTAAGCGTAATTAATTCAATAATCCGAACTCGGGATATTACAATTCGGGTCCTGGTAAAATGTCCCAAACGTGGCCCTTTTTCGTTGGCTTTCTTCTTTGAGAAGCCATTCATACTTGGTGACCCTAGTGGATAGTTCTAAGAGATCTTCGATCTCCATCCCTTCAAACTTCTTTCGAAGTTCTATCCCCAGACTGTCACGCTCCGAATTCGAGATCTGGGATCTCAAGGATATTCAAGGAGTGACCTTCAGATCCAAGAACAATGGATGCGGCCAAACCATATACATCATACCTTATGGTCCGTCAGAAAAATAATAAATAACACGGAAGTCTCACAAAATTAAAACATCATCATTCAATTACAACTTATATTAAAATCTCCAAAAATAACTTAAACAAATCCATTGCCCACTTGGGTCAAAACTACACCATGTCCAAAATGAAATAAATATAATATAAATGAGAACAACATCTCATAATATCAGCAATCAGTATGCCCACTTCTTGTCCATTCAAATCCATTCCAGTTCTTCATCCTTGATGATAATCTGTTGCAAGTAGGTGTGAGCTTTGGAGGCTCAATAGAATAACTAAGGAACTATGCTTCCAATTATTTCCATAATCATATAATAACAACTCACTCCATGCTAAAACTCTCACACAACACATACCTTACAATCCATTCTCATGATAATAACAAACACAATCAATCATCTCTTATAAATCATAAACAATAGCTTTCTCGCACGCCATTAATCTCATACTCTTAATCATAATAAATAATAACCTTCTCACACAACATTAATCTCATCCTCATAATCACAGTAAATAATAACTTTCTCACACACCACTAATCTCATACTCACATGTCAATCAACCACTAAACAGAACTCACGAAGCCACACAATCAGTAACATATGAATATGGGTATGTATCAAGCATATGATGAAATGGCATACACACACAAGAATGATAGTGAAGATGAATGCATATGATGCATAATGTTCATGATGAAGTGAAGTGAATGCAAGTGTGGTGTGTTAGGAATAGCCTAACCATGAAACTAACTCTCACATCTCCTTCAGGGAATTCTACCCTAGGAATGTGCTAACACATAAACTTGACCATTTCCTTTCAGGAATTGGAACCAAAAGGTAGGAAAATACCATAATCCGGGGATTATTGCCCTTGGTAGAAACCACCCTCTTCCTTTTAGGGATTGGATACCCAAAGGCAGGAATAGCCATAAAACATTTCCTTTTAGGGGATTATTGCCCATGGTAGAAACCATCCTCTTCCTTTCAGGGATTGGATACCCAAAGGAAGGAATAACCATAAACCATTTCCATTCAGGGGATTATTGCCCATGGTAGAAACCACCCTCTTCCTTTCAGGGATTGGATACCCAAAGGCAGGAATAACCATAAAATATTTCCAACAGACCCTCCTAAGAGTTTTGGAAAAACATGCATTGATCACTCTGGGATCACTCTTAAACTCATACATATCAGTCGCTAGGGCCACATAGGGACCACACACAAAACACAAGCATATCTCATGAAACTCATGTCCACAATCTAGATACCTCATATACAACCATATCTCATATAAAATTTAGACCATATACTCTCATAAACCAGAACACACCAGATCATGTCATAGCATAACACAAATCGAGGCAATGAAGCCTATTGTTGCACAAACCACTACACATACTTCAATATGCAAAACAAACACTATACACAACCTCACCAGGTCAAGACCCAGCTTTTCACAAAAATTGGGACAAATTGGGCTTCAGTCCCTGGGCAAGGTCGAACCCTAGGTTGACCGAACCCCTTCAGTCCCCCTTTCGATTCTCCCCCAACTTCAGTCCCTTTTCCAGTGATTTTTGATCACTTTTGTAAATTTTCGGTCGGCCCCTAACTTTGCCGAATCTCGTATAAACTCCAAAAATTCATGAACACTCACATTAATTCCTACCAGTCTTATTTCCACATAAAAACATTAACCAAACAATAGGAAACACTGATATCATGTTAACTTCATCATTTCTAGCATACTACACACCAAAGCATACATATATGTATAATTTTGAATATTTGGTCATCTGATCACCACATGTTCACAGTACAAACATTCATATCATTTCACACACACACAAACTCTATGCATGCATTCTAAATCATTCCTACATTCATACTCATCATCTTTCATGTTTGATACTTCTAGATCATCATTCATACATAACCCTTTACTATATTCCTATGAAAATAACTAGAAGGAGAACCATGGAATCCTACCTCAATGTTTGCAGGGATTTCCATCCGCATAGCAAGATCTCTCCAAAGATCTTCCCCTGTCTGCTCACTCTCCTCTTCCTTTCTTTTTCTCCATCTTCTTTTTTTCTCTTCTTTTCCCTTCTTTTTCCTCTCATTTTCTCTACAGCCACAACCAGATCTAAATCTCTCCATACCGAGTACTACAAGGTAAGGAAGGGTTATGGGATCTTTCCCATAATCCCACACACCTACCTAATTCTCACACACCTACCTAAATCCCCTACCTTTTAACTCAGATAGGAAAGATCCCCTATACTGATTCCTTTCCTTTTCAAACACTATCCTGATCAGGCAACTCTCTCTCTCTTTCTTATTCAAATCTAATGTGTTTTACTAAAAAATCCTTGGTTTTCATTATTGGGCTAAACGACAAGGTCTGAACCAAGCCCGCTAACCCAATCCAAAGGCCCAACTAAAGTATGTATGCTCACACCATACTCCCTACTCTTCTTTTAATCACATCTTAGCCCAAATTCTGAAATATTACTACTAAAACCTCCTTATCCTCATGACCAGTCCACTTAATACTCCCAGCTATATTTATGTTCACACATCACTTCCTCCTAATTCTTATGATCCTTATCAACCGGCTAGTTTCCAGTTTCTTGCATACATTAAAGGTACAAATCAGTCCAACAAGAGCACAGGTTCCTTTCATGATTGTTTAAATTCATCTAGAGAGTTATAAATTAATCATTTTATTAATTTCTAGTTTCGGGTCACTACACAGACCTTTTTGGGCTAGCTTCAAAAATTCGGTCTCGGGGAGGGTTAGTTTGCATTTATTCTAAGCCCTCTTGAAACATGATGTGAATCTGTCGGCCGATTCATCAGGCAGTTGCCTTAGCCTGGCCAGATCGGCCATTGAAACCTCTGGCTCGGTTGTGTAGAACTGAGTGTGGAGTTTCTCCTCCATCTTAGTCCAACTCTGTATGGAGTTGGGAGCTAAAGTTATTTAATATGTGAAATCATATCCCATTAAAGAGTTCCCAAATAGCCTCAACTTACAATAGTCACTAGTTGAGGTTTCACCACATTGGACAGTGAAACATCCATTGTGTTCTACGGTCGATTGACCGTCTTCGCCTAAGAAAAGGGAGAAATCTGGTATTTTGAATCCCCTGGAAAACTCAATGCGACGGTCGATCCACTCAAGATACGACCTTCTATACAAAGGCCTGATCATCCGCTTATTTTGCGACTGGCCTAAGCCCTCCTGAACCATGTGGTAGACCTGATTTCGGACGAGACCTCTGACCACTGGATCAGTCATGTCATTGATCTCTTGGAACAAATTGTTATCGTTCATGAAGGGCGGATTTTCCCCCTGTCCGATATCTACATTTCTCAGTTGGGTTGCCCCTAGCATTTCTGCCACATAGCTTGGGTGTGCCTCTGACTGATTCTGGTCAAGGTTGTTACGGTGTATATTCGCCTATCTTCATCGTCCAATAACAATGTGATACTTGGCATCAGGATGCCAAATGATGCGTTGATCATGGCGCGCCAGGATTCCAAGTGTCATGCTGATCACGGGGCACAAGGAAGCCAACTGGACGCTGATCAATGGTGTACAAGAATCCAAGTGTAATGCTGATTAATGTCGTACAGTAGGACAAGTGTAGCGCTGAGAGCAGCGTACCTAATATGGTTTACGAATAAGTTAATGCGAGCACAAAGCACTTAGTGCTCATAGGAAACCAATAAGAGTGTGATTCTTATCGCACATAAGAAAAATCAGCAGTGTTGCGCATGGAACATGATGGAGCCACATGTATCCAATGCGGTTCAAGAAGAATCAAAGGCAAGTGAGCTCACGTGACTGGTCCACTTGCCCGTGAAGAGAGAAAAGAGCGCGGGAGTGATCAACCCACGTCCTGAGCAAAGACATGTAGACGGGTTTGTAACCGAATTGAATGGTTACACAGTCGATCAAGCCACTCTATAAAAGGTAGAAGACTTGTCTCTTCCGAACCCCCTCCAAACACATTAACAACAACTTAACAAGTCAAGTGTAACGCTGCATCTCAGACCTCCGGGTCTCCTATCCTCCTTTCGTTGCCTCCGCTGCAACAACAGTGCTCGGTTCCTCTACTGCTCACCAGACACACTTTCTCCTTAGAGTATTCCTCTCAACATTGGAAAGACCTTTCGTTCTGCATGTGTGATCATAGCCACAGGAACGAGAAGCACCTCTGTTCATCAATCAATCTAGTTTGAGTCTGCTGCTCTCAGTCTCAGATTGATCACATTGCCTCCCTTTGAGAAGCTGCTCTCAATCATGGACGCCTATCCAGCTTGCTCATGCGATCCCTGTCGCTGCGATAACGCCTCATATTCATCAGTTTTCTTTCTACCTTTTGCATTTTTATCATTCTTTCTTGAGAAGCTGCCTGCAGGTAGTTTATCCAGGGCCATGACCACGGTCACTGTGATAATCACCGTTGGATTGCCATCCTTCTTTTTATTTTTTTATTTACATGTCATTGACGGTCCAGTTATTTAAGCTTGAATAAACACTTGGTAAGGAGATAGATTCTCTTTGACTTCACCTTGGCAATCATATTCTCAATGTCTGAAGGATTTTAGACGAACCTCAAGAAAGAAAGAACCCCAACTAATAGCCTAACGGACGCATTTTTGGTGGCCAATTGCACCTCCGATTGTTCTAGACTGTGTAGTTTGGCGGTTGGGATAAAAACCCGAAACCCTCGAAAATTGTGGACTAGTAAGTCCTCGCATGACTGCACGACACACGCGCACACACATCACACACCACGCACCTCGCCGGACGCACGAGCTATCCACCACTGCCGCACACATCCCACATGCAAGAAGGGGGCCCAAACGAGGGACATAACCTTTTGTGTCACACCCGGTGGGACATCAGGTGTAAATGAAGCCAAGAAGGAGCCAACGACTCGTGGGAGAATATGCCGATGAACATCTGCCTTCAGCAGGCGGAGAACATCAGGCACATGATCCTCCCAGAATCATAAATGAGGTTGGGTCTACGTCCGGTTCCGCTCAACAGCAGGGAGACTAAGACGGGTCAATACTGGCCTCAATGCAAACCTTGGTCAACCTATTTACGAAAATGATGACAAAAACTAATCGGTCCTTTGTAGTGCTCATTGAAAGCATTAGCCGAATAATGGTTGGTCCTAATGATCAACAACGAGAAACGTTTCCTCCACCCAAGGAAACATCAGTGGCCATGAGGAGGTATGGCTGTACTGAAAATTTGCCAATACTGCCTACCGGAATTGACCTGAGGGCATCTTGAGCCGAAAAATGTAGATATTGGACAGAGCCACCATTGGTAGCCAATAACGATTTTCCCCTAGAGATCAATGACATGGATGATCCCATGGCCGGAGGTCTCGACCGAAACCATGTATACGACATGTTACAGGAGGCCTTGGGTACCGTCGGTGGACCGACCACCCACCGACGAGTGCGATTCTAGTTTTTCTCGCCTAGAATTTGCCCGCATTTAGGTGTCCTCCTATTCTAGTCTTTTTAGCCTCCTTTTCCATGACAATCTAGGCCTGAAATACACAACTTAATCCAGCCATTTGTCACACATACATTTAAAATCAAACTATCAAGCATTTAAAGACAATCAAACATTCAAAAATGAAACAAAAAGCATGAGATGAACAACCTACACCTTAAATCACAAAATATACAAATAGGGATACTAAATCACGAAATGCATGAATCAAGTCATCCCAAAAATCATGAATCACAACACAAATATCACATTTCTTCATGGAAATTATTCAAGTATGGATTCCAAGAAGTACACAATGTAGTTACCTCGTCAAGAACGCGATTCCTAGCTCGTGAGCTTCAAATCTTCAGTTTAATCCTCTTCTTCTTCCCCCTCTAGCTCTCTTTCCTGATCTCCTTGGTCTTCTTCTCCTCTCTTCTTCTCAGCACATCAAACACAATGAATGAACTTAGGGTTAGCTCAAACCCTCTAACCCGAACCCATTTAATCCTAACCCTTAGATCTAGGTTTTCTTTTAGTGACAAAATCTCGGCCAATCATTCAGAGTTTTATCAGAGGGTGATAAGGTGTGTGCTCATCTAGGAGTTCCCTATGTGCTAACCAATGAAAATCAATTTTTCTCAATTTTCTCCAAAATCCCCAAATTATTAAACTCAACTCAAAAATTTTCAAAATCGCACTTTTGGCCCGAAATCATTTATTAAAATTTTCAGGTCATTACAATCTATCCCCCTTAAAAGAATTTCATCCTTGAAATTCACATACCTGGTCCTCGAATTGACGTGGATATCCCTTGCGGGCATCCTTTTCCATATAGTCACCGGGTTGGCAGATTGCTTGAAGGTAAATCGGTACTTGGTGCGCTTGTTGTTGTCGTTGCAGTCGTAGAGATTGGTGGCAATCTGAGACGGTGGGTATTGTGTCTCGAAGTGTTGGTGGTAGATGGCAACCCCTCTGAATGTGACCTCTTTCTCCACAGTTGTAGAATTTCCGGTTCATACGAAGTGCTGCCTCACATGGATGTTGATATTCTTGGTTCCTCTGATGTTCCTTCTTTTGTTTCTTTCTCTTTCGCTCTAATCTCCACTGATCTCGGATCTCTCGCTGTTCCATCACACTCTCCTCTAATCTCTTAGCTGTGCTGACCACAACCTCGTACTTTGTGATCTCACTCACCCTCAATTTTACCTGAATGCCTCCCTTCAATCCATTCTTGAACAAGTAAGCCCTTTTCTCCTCGGTGTCCACGGCGTATGGTGCAAACTGTGATAACTCGGTGAAATTGATCTCGTACTCTGCTACTGACATGCTCCTCTGCTTCAGTTTCATGAACTCCAGTCCCTTGTTCTCTCTTAAGCTCCTCAAGAAATACCTCTCCAAGAACATACCCTTGAATCTCTCTTAACATACGTCTTCTTCTCCCATCACCTCTAGTGAGGTCCTCCACCATCTCTTAGCCTCTCCTTTAAGCATGAAGGCGGCTAACCTTACCTTCTCCAAATCCTCACATTTTAGAACTCCGAAAATATGATCGAGCTGACCCAGCCACTCTTGTGCTTCCGAGGGGTCAGTCAAACCTTCATACACAGATGGTCCCAGTTCCTTGAATCCCTCTAAAAGTCCAGTCGATCGGTCTTCTTACAGCAACATCACATCCGGATACTGATCTCACTCCAGCAATTCTCCCACACCCGAGCTTCCTTCCCCTATCATTCTGAATTCAAATGATGGAGGTAATTCAGACAACTCAAACAAAATCATTCATTTATTCAACATCCAACACTATGAAAACAAGGCAATCGCTACTAAGCACACTGAAATCTCAACAATCAAGGAAAGTCAAGTAGGGTTCTAGTATGACTCAACTCCAACATGGGACTCTTGTGCGTCACTCCAACCCGTCAGTATCCGTAGCCTGTTAGTATTTGTAGCCTGCCATCCTCTCTCTCGACCTGCCCACAAGATACCCGCCCATGTGACACCCGCCAGAAATTGGACATACAATATCCTATTAATTAACTTATCATTTATTTTGAACAGTTTGATTTTGTAGAAATTCTTTTGAGATTAAACCATTATATATAATTTTTAATGTATCTTTTATCTTTCCTTATTAATTATGCTAACACACCTTCCTTTTCGTAAGTTCTAGGGGATAGATGCATTTGCATCTATATCGTCCCTTATACTTATGGAGGTACTAGGTCAGTGTTAGGGTTTTACATACTTAGTTACGTTTTAGAAATCAACACATATCAAGCCTTTGGTTATCAAGTCCCGCTGGACTTTCCAACCCAGTATACATACCACACAAAACATCCTTAAGGTTCGATCTTTAGATGTTCAGGAATAGTGAGCTCTCTATCCTTCAGCATCCATCAGAAAGCAACCTCTAAGGGTACACAACTGAAATTCAATCCTAACTCCCAGTCTTATATATCTATCCCCTTACTCATATCTCTCTTCTATACTATGATCTAATCTAAGGATCATTCACTCCGATACCACTTTGTCATGACCCAAATTCTAGGGTATGCTTCACGAACGCATGAGCATATAGCGAGGATTCTAGGCATGACTCTCACCCCTTATCCAAACACTCAACCCAAGGGGGTGGCAACCTCTAACAATAAAACAACAGATCTAAATTAAAATCAGAGAATTAACAGCGAAAGCAAAAATAAACATAAATATAATGTAAACTAATACAAGGTTTAAATACATCAAAATAGACCATAAATGAAAAGGACTGAAGACACAACCAAACCAAAAGTACAACTCCAGGTAGAAAACACATAGTCTAATCAATATGTACGCAGAAGAAAACCAAGTCTTCTCGTCATTGCCTCCAAACCATCTTGGTATCCGCCACAACATCTCTAACTATGTCACCTGAAATGTTGGAAGCCAGAAAGGCATGAGCTATGCGCTCAGCAAGTACAATGTACTAACTAAGAGTCACACACTTAAATACATATCTGTAGATATGAAAAATGTTAAGGGAACATAGCCCATTAACAGACACCCACGTGTCAGGACTATGACCGACATGTAGCAAGATCCCCACTGATACCCATGGGTATTACCATCGGGAACTTCCTAAAGAAGAACCCCGATTGTTTCAATAAATTGACTTAAGGAATATACGATTAAGACATAGATATAGGGAGAAGATAGTGTGCTACCATGATTACCCTTTATTACATAAAGAACAGGATGATCAACACCCTTACAATGAATTTACAATGATGCAAATATAAGTAGGTACTCTACAGCGAGATGCTAGAGCCCTTTACAGCCGGATGTCGATGCAAAAATACTTCTTAAGTCATACTCGAGGGCTCCCATCTGTGATGGGACAAACCCTCGGGTTCTTGAGAGTTCCACTTGTGATGGGACATCCTCTCAAGTCATACTCGAGGGCGCCCACCTGCGATGGGAGAACCCTTGGGTTAATGAGAGTCTTAGAGGTGCGCCTCACGTTTACCAAAGCTATGCGTCTCGGTGAACACGTCGATATGAATTTACACCCGAAGGGGAATGATAGCTCTGGATGATGTAAGACGTCGACACGTCGATATGAATTTACACCCGAAGGGAAGTGAAAGTCCTGGATGATGTAAGACGTCGACACATCGATATGAATTTATAACTGAAGGGGAATGATAGCCCTGGATGATGTAAGATGTTGATACTACCTCCGTCTAGAGCTATGTTCAACGACGTTGAAGGAAATACTACCTCCGTCTAGGGCGATGCTCGACGACATTGAAGGCGATACTACCTCCGTCTAGGGCGATGCTCGACGACGTTGAAGGCGATACTACCTCCGTCTAGAGCGAGGCTCGACGACGTTGAAGGCGATACTACCTCCGTCTAGAGCGAAGCTCGATGACTTTGAAGGCGATACTACCTCCATCTAAAGCGATTCTCAACGACGTTGAAGGCGATACTACCTCCGTCTATAGCGATGCTCGACGATGTTGAAGGTAATACTACCTTCGTTTAGAGTGATGCTCAACGACGTTGAAGGCGATACTACCTCCGTTTAGAGCGATGCTCGACAAAGCTGAAGGCGATACTACCTCCATTTAAAGGGAACCTCGACGACGTTGAAGGTCACATAGTCTCGAAAGTACTAAGTTTCGAGGACCTCGAAAGTACTAAGACTAGTAGCCTCGATGGCGTCAAGACTAAATAGTCTCAATGATGCCAAGGCTAAATAGCTTTCATGATCACAAATATCTACTGATTGCCAACTCCCATATCAAGGTGTCGAGGGGCTCGCCAACACTTGGCCGTATTTGGGGTTATAGTCCATGTCACGGTCTCTCAATGGCAAACCTGTAATTGCCCAAACGACTTGTGATTGGTCCACCTAAGAGACTGGGGTACATGATGTGTATTACCCCTGGTGAACGTTTTAACCACCGTCAGAAACCGTGGTTAGGAATTCTAACTACAGTTAACTCTCTTCAGAAAGCAATAAATTCTGGCTCACTTCCTTCATTCGGGACAATGATGAAGAAAGGGGGAGAGACCTCTGCCAAAATTATCAGACCTTGAACTACGTCTGACTTGATCCCTGTTTGGGTACGTAGGCAGCCTGTATAAGGTTCAGTCATAATCTCAATTAGAGCCCTAGGGCTTTAAGAAACTCTAACACCTTGACTCATTATCTCCCTCAGCCTAGTTCGACTGGTGTTAGACGTTCCACCAGTTTGATTTTTTAGTTCTTCTAGAGTCGGGATACGGTCACTCATTGATTTAGGTTCCCGTCGATCAGTAATATCAAACTTGGTGACTATTCACAAAAACACCCGCTACATTTTTGCAACTCCATTGGGGACTAGGTCTCCTACCTACTGATCACTATTAGAAGATGGAAAGACAAAAGAGAAAAGCAAAGGTCATGGAGCAAGCAGAAGCATCATCTCCTTTTGCTGAGGAGGAGAGACGCGAAGCAAATCTACCAGATGACTTGCAGGAGTTGGAAGAAGAACACGATGTAGATTACTACCCTGATGATCGTGATGATCAGATGGTGATGATGGGAATTAAGATGAATAAGATGGAGGAAGCATATGCAAAGATGTTGGACCTATTGCAGATGATGATCACACAGAAGAGTCACATCCCCACACCACCGACGAAGCCAATGGTGAAGAGAACACCACCTACAACACCTGTGGTAAGTCCTGTGACTACTCCAGTAAGTGTGCCTTAATCAGAATCTGTGAACAAGAGTGGCTTCATGACTCGAGAGCAGTTCATGAGTCTCATGCAGAAGGAGAAGGAGAAGCCTATTGAGTTTTGCATAGACACCAGACCTCCGTACCCGATGGCAATCATGAAGAAGCCATATCCTGTAGGGTATGTAGTACTGTTCTTCATGCCATAATACAATGGACGATCAGGTGAGGCAAAAGAACATGTGACCAAGTTCACCGGTGCTTTGGGAGCATTTGCAGGTGATGATGAACTGAAGCTGAGGGAGTTCTCCCGATCTCTTACTGATCATGCCTATACTTGGTATGATAATATTCCTCACGAATCTATCCTTATCTGGGAGGAGATGAAAGTAGCTTTCTTGCGAAAGTTCTTGTCGTGGAGGAACGTTTGATCCTCATGGAGTTGGGAAAGGAGAGGCAAAAGTCTAATGAAGGACTTAAGCCATATGTGAGGCAATTCTGTGACCTAGCAATTGACTGCCGGGATACAACCACGGAAACCAACCTAGTACAGACGTGCATCGACAGAATGATGTAGGACTACCGTTTAGTAATGGAGAATTTCAATATCGATACTTTCTCCCGCCTTTATGAGTCAGCAAGGCGTATCGGACGTACTATGGCCTTAAAGAGCGATGTTGCATGGAAGTCTAAGGGGAAGTCTACTTTGCCATATGGTAATTACTCTAATCGAGAATAAATGTTGTATCCTTGACTAGACTAGTCTATTTCATTTCCTTTTATGCTTAAGTTCATACGGATAATTTATAGTTCTTTCATTACCAATATGAGTTTCTAACTACATGAAAAATGTCAAATACTAAAAGAAAAAAAAGAACACTGACAATATAGATATCTATACTGCTACCCAACAATTCACATCAATCCGATGCTGTTGGCACCTCTAAAAGGTCCGCCAGTAAAGGACCATGACTGAACTTGCTATTCTTTAGCCAAGAACGCACAGTAGAAAGTCTACCATCACCATATGCCAATCTGGCTATAACAGTAGATAGCATTTCTTCCTCTCCTAACAGCTGGGCGCGCAGTGCCTCGATCTTAGCCTCATGACTGGCTACGCGGGACTCTAAGTCCTGACGGGTAGTAGAAGAAACCCTCAACTTTCGATAACATGTGAGGTGCCCCAAGGCTTCCTCCATGGCATCAAGTGCTCAGTCAACCAATCTAGCTTCATCCCAGCTGCTAAGGGATTCTATAGTTCCTTCCGCATATCATGGAGATCCTCCACGGTAAGAGCAGAGAGATGTGTCTCCTGAAGACGTCCAACCAGCAAACATACAACTGAGTAGAAAAAGGCTTGAAAACGAGGACTGGGAAAAGATATCTCAGTACCAGGATTGCCATAGCAATCAACGATCCTCCGAAGACTAGAGCCATAATTGAAGGGGATGTAGATCTTCCTTACGAGCATGAAGCGAGTCTCCGCTTCAATAGGAGGAAGGAGTGGATCAGCATAAACATCCATGCTTCCCGAATTCAAGAGTCCATCATCAATAGAATCAAGAAAATGACCACTCTCATCAGAGGCATCAATTGCACGAGCACCATCCTCATCCGGGATTGAGGATTTCGGGGGTATGTCCATGATCGGATCAAGAATCCTCGCCTGTTTAGAAGGAGTCGACACTAGGGGAGTGTGAGGATTGCTCTCTCTCCTTTGTCGTTTGGACCATGATTTCCTCGAAGGTACCGGGGAAGCAACAGAAGTCTCCTCCCTTAGGAAGTATTTGTATTAGTATCCCCTACACCAGGAGTAGGAGGACATTAACGCCTGAGGAACTCACCCGCAAGAAATAAGATGATGACTTCACATAAGCAAAAGATATGCTTAGAATGAAACATACACTAGCAAGAAAAATCAAAGTCTCACCCTTCTCAGCTGAGCATGATGTAAGGAAGATACTAGGAAAGACTGATGCCACTGACACCATCCTACTTGAGCCAAGGCTGTGATGTTGTAACTCAACTTCAATATTGATGGGGTAGGAGTCAAAAGTTTGGCCCTCATCAGCATCATCTCCTTAATTTTCTTCAACCTTATGATCAGAGGTCGGTCTTTCCTCATCTGGAACAAGGACTGCAGGACTTCCCATACTATGCTGACTACCCATACTATGTGTACTGCACTTCGAAGAAGAGCAAGTATGATCAGTAACCTACACCTATGAGAGAAAGGGCAACAAGATTAAAAGGATCAAGTCCCTATAATGATAGTAGAAAGGAAAGTATGTGCGCATACATTGGATCTTAAGGATTTCAACAAAATCCCAAGGATTAATTGTTGATGACTTCAGCAAAGTCCCGTGGATGATCGGTCCTGAGGAGGATTGATCACAAGGAGATCGTTTTGAGGGTCCATGACTTTAAACGACTGAAACGCATCTCATATCATAGCATCGCAATGAATCTTGTAGATCTTGTCGAGGGCTTTCCAAAAAGGTATTATAAGCCAAATTCCGACACCGGAACTGAATGTTATGCCCCATTGATGTTTCAATGCGCGCAGTACATTTTATTTCAGCCCAACGTTTCTAAATGAGCATATGTGGTCAACTCTACTACATCAGGAGGGCTATGATACCCAAATATAATATGGGGTTATGAGGAGGATTGATCCAAAGTAGGATCGATCCTAAGGATGATCGGTCCCGAGGCGAATTGATTCCGAAGAGGATTGATCCCAAGGAGGATCGGTCCTAAGGATGATCGGTCCTGAGGGGGATTGATCCTGAAGAGGATTGATCCCTATTAATAATGATCACGAATCACCTTCTGATAATCTGGTTTATAGATCTAATACGTTAGATCCACTTTCATTGCACT
>JAUPMG010046797.1:0-14046 GCA_031762675.1 Pachysandra terminalis | reverse complement strand
TATATATATATATATATAATATTAATTATTAAATACAAAATTAATTAGTGGCGTGCTTAAATCAAAGTAATTAAAAATCCTAATTAATTTAATTGAATTAGTGCTGAATTCACCAAAAAAAAAAGAATTATTGCTAAATTGTTTTTTTTTCCATACTTTTAACGAGCCGACCTTTTACGAGCCGAGCTTTCACTAGCCAAGCCGAGCTTTTCACGAGTCGAGCTTTTGCGAGCCGAGCTTGAGCCTTGAAAAAATAGCGAGCCTGAGCTCAAAATTTTTTAGCGAGCTTGAGCCGAGCCCGAGCCTAGGCCAGATTTCACGAGTCCGAGCCGAGCTAGGCAAAGCTCGGCTCGTTTACACCCCTAGTTTTTCGTTTGTTTGTTTGTTTTTTTTCTCTCGAATGGAGGGTGGTATTGATTAAAATCATTTTTTTTTTCCGAATTTAGGGGAGGCTTTTATTCTCAACTAATATTCCAGATTTTTCTTTCTCCCTGACCCATCCTAGTGGCAAATCGATGTTGTTAGTCTCAAAAGTCTAGTAGTTCGGGAATATAAGTTTGGTAAACTATTAGATTGATTTGGGAGCGGATCTTCTGTGAGCAAAAGTCCTATGAGCGCTCTGTGGTGTAGAGACAAACACCTAGGGGCGAGGTCCACCAAAACTGCACCCAAGGGGCAAAATGGTATTTTCGCCCTTTGGGTGTTGTCTCTACACGACAGGGCGCTCCCAAGACTTCTGCTCACAGAAGATCCCGGCCAGATTGATTTGGACATCTTAGGCAGAACTACTACTCAAAATGTTAATTCATTCATGTTTTCTGTGCTCAGGTCTTTTGATTATGTTCTTCAATAAAATATACTTAAGCTAATCAGTGATTTATTTTTGTTTTAATTTCTAAGTTGTACTAGAATTTAGTGAATGGATTAGGGCTGTCGATGGGTTGAAGACTATTCCAACCTAAATAGATTGATATACAAACAGCTTGGTTCAATCCAGAGTTGAACCCCAACGGATACTTAATGGTTAAATCCAGATTCAAATTCGACAAAACAATGGATCTTCCTTAAGAATCCGAGTTCCCATAAATCATTAATTTGTTAAACTTTAACTATACGATCAATAGAAGAACGCTCCCAATCGATTTTTTTATTTTATTTTTTATTTTTATTTTTTATCATAAATCGAAAGGGTATAATTAATATTTAATAGATATTTATATTTTAATATTTAAATGGGTTAAGGGTGTTAAATGTGTAAAGGAGGTAAGTGGGGTTTTCTAAAACTGAAAGAAGATCTCTGTGATTCAAACAAATGTGAAGGGAGATAAGCGTAAAAACTGAAAAAAAAACATCATACTAAAAATAAACAATCTTCCACGTTAGTCCAAAACTATATTAGATTTTTCAAAATAAAGCTTTTACAACTCAAATTCTTGACGAGTAGATGAAACTATCGACGAAAAAGAATCTCATTCTATTAAACTTAATAATTGTGAAACTCAATAAATATGATGGTGTCAAGCTTTGCCGGGCTAGACTATGGAATAGAGCTGGCAATACATGATTTAATCTGACCTTATCCAACCCGACTAAACGGGTTAAGGTTGATTCGTTTATTAAATGGGTTGAATTCGGATTGAGGTTTTCTCAATCTGTTGGTAAACGGATCGAACTTGATCAAACTCACATGATCCGTTTAATTTAGGTTTTTTTTTCCCCCTCTTTAATGGAGTCTTATATACCTTAACTAAGACATAATAACTATATTATATTAATACGTTTACATAGGTTTATAATTGTTTTTGTAGGTGCTTTTTTTATTACGATATTGCCTATTGGAATTTGGCAATTTGGCACATCGCCTTGACTATTATTGGAATTATTCTATTTTTTTATTCATAGGGTATTACTATTTTATTATTTTTATATTTCATAGGTTATAATATGTTTTAATGTTAAATAGATTTTTTTATAATATTTATTAAAAATATGATGTTAAATAGGTGAAGTGAATAATTTAATAGATTTATGATTTTATTAATTTAAAAATAAATTAATTAAATAAATAATCAATTAAAATTTAAACGGGTTGGCAAGTTCGACCTGTTTATGGGTGGGTTGTGATTTCTCTGACCCGTTGGTAAACTGATCGAACCCAACCCAATACGTTTAAGCCTCGACCCGATTACGACCCAACCCATTGCCACCTCTACCAAGGAAGGTTCGAATTCAGCCCAAACTATAATGCGGATTGAAACTGGGCCCAAGCCCTAAAAATAGGCCTAAGCCATCCTAACAACTCTGTAACTCGGCGAGTTATTTAGAGAATCGGTCTATTCACTCGAGGAAATTATCCTTGATTTGAAGACATATTGTTTAATTTATCTTGGAAATTGATTAATTTAGATAACACTTTGTTTTTTGGATAATCACTAATTAAGATAACAACTTCCTTATCCGTAGAAGTCATTGCAACTTCTCATATATATTACTTATGGGTAAGAACTTGCTTGTTCAAAATTATCAAATGCACTTATGGCTTAAGAAGTTGCTTTAGTATGTTAAACGTCAAATAATCACTTCACCAAATAGGGCTGTAATCGAATGCAATTTAACTTGAATTAAAAACATATTTCAAAACTATTAAAGAAAGAAGACAAAGGGAAGAAAATCCTACACATGTATGTTAATCTAATTGGATTTAGATCTTAATCGGATTGGATATACCAAGATCTGAATCCAAATCCAATTATAAAATGGATCCAATTATTCATATCCAAATCCGACTCGACAAATATCTGCTTAGATAAAGATCAAATTGAATCGGATAAATTTAAACGAATTCGGATCGGTATCGGATCTAGGTTTGACCTATTGACAGCACATTCTTAAAAGGCTTCACAAATTTAGTTTACCAAAAAAAACTTCAGTCAATCAACTGGTTTGGAATCCATAACTAGCTTCAATTCACATGCCAAAAAAAACTCAATAATACCACCTCTCAATCTGTTTTCCTTTTGGACAAGGTTGACCGAATTGAGAAACGGGATAGGGATATGGATACTAAGGCTGCAATTGGCCTTGAGTGACTCGATGGGAGAATTTATCCACACATCAAAATAAGTTACTTGAAGGAAATAGTGTTTAGCAAATACATTTATTTAAGTGTTTATAAAAGTTTAGAGGTAGAATAGGTATTATGAAAATATTACTAGTTAGGAAATAGCTTCCCGGTAATTTCACTTTTTGGGTAGCAACTTGGATCACGTACCTCCATGCACACGAACTTAAATCTATAACAGAAAATCTCTATCAAATCAGAAAACGTCTCATATTAGAGTATATATTTACTAGAATCACACATAATATTTTCACACTCAAACAACTAGATCTCTTTACTTGAATCTCAATAGTAAAACCAAATCTCTAGAGGAAGAAGAGAAAATGGGAGGAGAAATTCTCTCGATTGAAATCTCAATAGTAAAACCAGATCTCTAAATGAGAGCATGAATGGGTAGGGAGGAGTCTTCTATATATAGAAGCTCAACTCAACTCCTCCTAGAGAGTAATCCACATCTATACTTCTAGGCAAGCATGAACTCCCATTAAGTGAGAACCTGGGTCAGGCCAATTGGGTCGACCCATCACATAAATCCAACAGGAGCCTTCCTGGATAAGCACTTACCCATTAGGCGTCCAAATTTTGGTTTAATAGGAAGAGGTTGGGATCAGCTAACAGAAACCTTTATTTTCTAGGATACTTGCCTTGATCCGATACAGCTTCACCAAGACCCAAACGCAATCAAAATCGAGTTGGAATCATCCCACCGAATTCAGAATTGGAGTCTTAAATCCTTGAAACATAAAATGTTAATTAGTTTACTACGGTGGAGTTGTTGGCAGTTGATGTTGCTGGCTCCGGTGGGACCTTCTTTTGACCCATGGTGGTATGACAATGTTCATCGATGCTTTCGGCTTCTTTGTCGCTTGTTATGCTATGGTGGTTACACATCAGAGTGTCCTGCCTTGGACTGTCTGTCTGATTCTCATACTGCTACTGTACTCTTTTCTTATGGATTGGTGCCTCGGTGTTCTACTGTTGCTGCTGTGCCATTGCTGTTCATATTGTGCTGCTGATGTGTGCCTCTCTCCATTGTCTCTCTTGGCTTGGTTTGAGTGCTCCTCTGCTGCTGTTCTCTGACGGCTACTGTGTTCTGTTTTGTTGGTGCTACATGTTGCTCCTACTGCTACTGCTTGTGCTAGCTATTGCTTAGCCTGGAGTTTGTTCGTGGCCTTGCTGCTATCTACAGTTTGGCCTTTGTTTGGGGATGCTATCCATCCTTTGTCTGCTGTTGGCATTTTGGCTTTCTTTTCTTTCCTTCGGTTGGTTTGGTCAAGCTGGACTTGTATGAACCTTTATTGTTGATCTTTATTTATTTATAAAACCCGGAATTTACCAGTTCCAAAAAAATGTTAATTAAAAAATTATTTTATTTTTAATTATTTTAATTAGTTAGATAATTAAGGTTTCTTTTGAATTTTTTTAGACCAAAAATATTAGTTAGTGATTTATTTGATTTTTAATTATTTAAAAAACTCTTATGGATTAACCTGTGACTTGCTAAGCCATATAATAGAATCCTCTCGCTTTGCGTAAAGACAAAAACAAACAATACCTCATACACAACATGATAAAAAAAGAATCCCATGGTACCATAAACAAGATAGTATATTATATACAAGGAGAAAAAGTCGTGAGAATAAAAGGCAAAAAACCTATGAAAAAATAAGGCAGCATCCTAGATTAATCAATAAACCATGGAGTTATCTTCCCAAACTGGAGTAGTTCAAGATCATTCTCAAATGGGGTTAAATTCAAATCTAAGCCGAAGATCCTCCTATTGTTGGACCTCTTCAAAACTGGTACTTGCTTTTTAGGCGATGGAGGTGGAACAAGTTTCAAACTTTGGCTCATGGTATTGTTCCTATGTCGCCTCATGTGTCCTCCCAAAGCCTGTCCGATTGCAAACTCTAGACCACATATCGAGCACTCGTGCGTCTTTGGCTTCAAGTTTTGCAACTGTTTTTGATTATACGAATCACCTCCTTCCATCAATCTTGGCTTCTTGTGACTCGCTCGGTGGCCACCCAGAGCTTGAAACGAAGTAAATTGCTTGTTACAGGTCTTACACTCGAAGATCCGATTCAGGGACTGACTCGTCATCGTCTCCGGCGATTCTCCTCCACGAGATAGCAACATCAAGCAATTTGCAAAGCTCTCAATATCTCCTCTGCCTCTCTTCATGGATAACTACGATGTATATATGAGTTCGTTTTCTGTTTGGTTTTGGTCGGTTAGATTAGGGAGGAGATGTGTTTCAGTTCTATTCTACTACGGAAGAAATGAGATTGAACGAAGGATAGACTATGAGTGTAAGACACTTTGGAGAATATTGTTATTTATAGGGTTTCTTAAGCTGGCATGTAAGACTTCTTTTTCCTTGACTTGTTTAAATGACAAAACTATCCTGTGTTTCTTGGAGGTTAAGTTAGTTGGGTCATATGGGCTTTTTAGTAAATTTTTATTTGAATTTCGTCAGTAATGTAAGACGAGTATGTTCCATCGAGGAATAGCCATCGGGAGGCCACGTAAGACTGACCGCGTCGCCGAGCCAATCAACGAAACGGAGGAGTCATCACTGGCGCGCGAGCCTAAGTAAGTCAACTTTTCTAGAAGATCCCGGCCTTTTAATGGTTTGAAACTTGGAATCCAGTACATTTATCCAAATAAATAAATAATTACAGAAACATCTCTCTATGTATGCTTTAATTACAGATGCCTCCCTTCACCACCTTTATGAAATAACACTTTTTGCTAACGTTTTATTTAGGGATCCTAAGTTAAACGGGGAATCCGTCCGTTCATAAGGGTTAGGGTTTTGTAACTCGTAAGTCGGGTTTGGGTAGAGTTTGGATTTGGATCATCTCGTTGCCATTTACTTATATTTTAAAAATAAAAATTTAATTTAAAAAAAGTATTTATTTTTAATAAATTATATAATCAAGTCGAACCTGTCCTACCCCAAAACTGTCTCAACAGGTTAGGAATGGGATTGGTATTAGGGACTCCTTTAGCTAGAGGTGGATTACAGAATGACAAAACTTATTCTCTTATTATCTGTAGTCTTATTATTGTTTTATTTAAATATCTTTATTTTCTTTTAATTATTATTACTGAATGCACATGGAGTACTGCATGTTGATACACCTCTAAAACTTAATTATATTAAATATTTTATTATATTAAAAAAAAAATTTTTAAAAATTTAAAAAATATCTTGACACGCTTTTGAATGGACCCTCTCTCCCTTAATAGTATTATGGATATTTTCATCTTGCGTTGTTGTTCGTTGTTCATCATCTTCAAAGCCTATTCAGTATCTTCATTTTCTTTCAAATAATATATAAAACTTTTAAAATAATTTTATCAAAAAAGTTGTAAATATATGCTGATATTATATTTATTTTTGTCATTCAACTTAAAGGTACAGGAGTATTATTTTAGAAAAATAGAAGGAGCTTTCTGTAAATAATTCATACCTTAAGATAGGCTTATGTAATTTAAAAAAAAAAAAACGAAGAAAGCAAATAAGAGAAAAGAAGAGGAAAGTGTTAGTCAGTAAGAAAAGGTTACCAAAGACAGTGAAAGAATGCCAAAATAGAGACGAAACGTGGATCACACGTTCTTATCCTCTTATTTTTTTTTATTTTTTATTTTTTATAAAATTGATTTCTACGCGTTCCGTCTGGTTCAGCGTCACCTTCGTGATTTCACACTCTGATCAGGTGTGCGCGCGGGAACAAAACTATGTGGTGGCCAATCACATCCAAATACGTTGCGTGAAAAGTACTAATTTCCAAGTCAATTTCAATTATGCAAAGATAGGTTGACCACATGCTTCCCAGTGCACACTTCATCCCGTTTCCTACGGGCATGGAATGGATCTTCTGTGAGGTAAACTCTGTACCGGTGTTATCAATGAGGGCAAAATTATAATCTTACTCTCGTTCATGTTTCACCCCACAGGCCACCCACACAGGGATTACGTTTATCTCACGGAGGATCTCTCCGCTCCTAGTTCGCATCACTTTAGTTCATCTAGACTAGATGGCTGTAGCTTAGGAGACCGTCTTTCTTGCCATTCATTGGTAGGTCCTACATAATGAATTGGAGCAAAATCAACTGCATGATCAGCGTCAATCTTATCAGTTCAAAATAAATAAATGGGACCCAATCCAACTGCATATACAAGTTGGAGGAAAAGGCTGCTTACTTTAACGGATAGAGAAAGTACTTTTAAACAGTGAAGAAGAAAAAAAAGTGCTTTTGAATATTAGTGTTGGAGTCTTACAAGTTAGTTTTAAATAGAAATGGATAGTAGCGTGTCGTCCAGTCAATTACGATTTGTTATGAAGTTTCTTGCAGGTTGTTTACTCTCTCGTATATGCACGCGTCATATATTTTAATAATCCACGACTTTCATATGGAATGACAATAAAAAAATACTTTAAAATGAGAGAGGGAAAGATAGAGAAAGAAGAAGAAGATTGGTTGAGAAATAAGTCATTTCATATTTGCTGATGTCGTATAATATTTCTATTGTTAATATCTTTTACTCTATCTAGCAGTCAAGACTTCAGCTCTTCTAGATAGATATGGTTCAATGTTTGGGCAAGAAGTTAATTGTGACTACTCCAATACCCTGCTCAAGAAATATGGTTAACAAATATATGAGATTAATTACTAAGTATTGTTTTGAAGTATGTCCTATTTCTAATAAACAAGAGAAATAAAGGTTAATCATAAATAGTACTTAATATATCTCGAAGATTGAATTATATGGAAACTAGTAAGAAGCTCGTGTACGTATGGGTAAATAGATTAAGACAATAATTTAAGTTCACAAATTTTAGGAAGAGATAGAGAAATGGAGAGATGTTTTAAAAACAAAATTAATGAGAGAAGCTTAGAGAGAGAGAGAGAGAGAGAGAGAGAGAGAATTTACTTGTCAAAAGAGAGCTAATATTAATGACAAATTTTATGAAGAAATAGAGAGAATTTAGGAGAGACTTTAGGAAATAGAGAAGCTTGGAAGATTAATAGTTTATTTGAATGCTTTGGAAGATTATATGTATGTGAGAGAGTAATAGAGCTAATTGGAAAAGAGAGTAATTTTATCAGTGTATTTTGACTTTGAATGTTTTGAAAGATTTAACTGTATGTGGCACAGTGATAATTAAGAGAGAGAGAGAGAGAGAGAGAGAGAGAGAGAGTAAAAGCATTTAATATACAAAGAATGTCAAGAATGTGAAAGGCTTTGGAGCTTGTGAGAATTGATGGGTCATGGAGCAAAAACTAATGTTACACCCCCAATATAGAATGTACACAATCTATTTCTTACCCCATTGAAGGAATACCGAAAATGTGAGATGTGTGCAATGAGGTCGATTAGGTTTGTTTTTTTGTATTCCTTTTGGTCCTACTATATGGACTAGGCAAATTGGGCTTATATTAATGGATTCTCAATGTCCCTTAATTAAAATATGGGTGCTCAATTAAGTGAAAAACTCATTATTAATATGTTTGTCAAATGAGCACAAATCATGATAAATCTTTTTTTAAAGCGAAAATATTAAAATTTGGTTAAAAAAAATAGTGAATCTTGGTCATTTTGAAAGATTGGTATAAAAGTAAGGGTATTTTGGTCACATAAGAAAGCTAAATCATTGAAGTAAATGAAATCTAGATCAAAGTTTGAATCTTCTCATGAAGAATCGTGGTCTGCAAAATTGATTGCTAACACCTAAATAATAGTTTTATAACTATTAATAATTTAAAAGTCCTCTAATGTTAAAAAATAGCAATCTCTAAATATAATAATTATTTTAAGTTATTAAAAGTATTAGAATTTTGATTTAAAGAGGTACATAGTTCACTAAAATTACTATATATTAACAAGCACAATAAAAGATTAAGAAAATGCTAGCTTACACTAAAAAATATTTATTAGATACAGATTAAGAAATCATATTAAAGTTAATAATGAAAGATATGCTAATAAATGTGATAAGTCATTATAATTATGAAAAAATTGAAAATTTTATTTAACAATTATAAAAAATTTTAAAATATAACCATGCATTTTAATATTTTGCATGAACATTTTTATAAGGGCCCATTATGTAGTCGATTTTAGTTTTGACCCTCAATGTTCCATGTTAGAAATCCAAAGTACTTATTAGATATGTAAATAATTTTAATATTAAGAATATTACATTTTTATTTAATGACTAAAGTTAAAAATAATTCAGAAAAAGATAGACTCCTAAATATTATGTTAAATATAAGTCAATAAATATAATTAAAAGTTAAATTTTAAATACAAATATAATAATACCTTAAATTTTGGAATATAAAGAAGTCAAATATGTCTATTATCGTCTTGATCAAATGATTTTTATAATTCGATATTATGATATTCTTTTAGATCTTAGAAAACTATTTAATCATTTTCAATCATTAAATTAATTATATAAAATAATAAAAATAAATAATTAATGTTATATAGCTAATTAATTTTATTGTACTTCATAAGAATTTACTTAATAAAAGAATCATGAACTTATCTATTAGTTATTTTACTAATTTTTTTTTATAGATATTCTCATAAATAAGACCTATTCAACGGTGCATTTCATTAAATTATAGGAATCAAAAATGTTATTTTATGTTATTATTCCCAAAAGTTTCACCTTAGTATCCCTTTATAAATACCAAAATACTAAATGAAGTTAGAAGAGATAAGTAATTATACAAAATAAAATAAAGTTCAAATAAATTAGTTAAAGATAGAGTTAACAAAATCGAAGTACTTTTACTTAATGAATAAATTGAATAATATTAAGATTCAATATTTTATTAATAAGTATTTTTATTTATTATGATATTAAAATTTGGGAGCAACATCGTTACGTTTTTATCATCAAATCAATAATATTTTATTTGTGTGATATAAAAAAAATTTGTTTTATATATTCACAACTGTCATGTGCAAAGCACTTGCCCATTGACACTAATATATATGTGTGTCACATGTATTTTGTTGTAACAAAATAAAACAAGGGTTAGTCACATTGGAGTCGTTATACCGTGTGGTTTAATGCATCTAATTATAAGTAAAGTTTATCTTTAAAAGTGCATTAGATATATATATTATCAGGTCATGAAGTCTAAATCTTGCAATGTCATCCCATGGTTTTGTTATAATTTAATGAAAAGTAGAACGCAACTGACCTTAATAGGTTAGTCAAGACTAGTAGTAGTAGTGGTGGTGGTTGGTTGTCCAAGAGATTTTGGTTAGTAGTTGTAGTAGTTAGGTCAACATGGGGTGGTGGTGGTATCAATAATACGGACGCACATCTTTTGTAAACTTGGGTTGTGTGATCCTAGTGTGAACCTCACACAAGATTGACACTTGTGCTCAAGTAAGTCCCACTAAAAAAGTTACTTACATTTCTAAACCTTCAAGGCTGCTTTTGGCCCGGCTTTTATAAGTACTCATTGTAGCTTATAGTTTATACAAGCTCTTTTTAAAATTAAATGTGTTCGGTAATGCTTATGGGTAAGTGCTTACCCATAAGCACTAGAGAAAGGCTATCCATTAGGAGAAGCTTCTGAGAGTAGCTTCTCCCAAACTCTTATGCATTAAGCTATTTTACAACTTTAATAATATTTTTAAAATACTTATTTTATCCCTAAATTTTTATAAGCACTTAAGTAAATGTTATTTCTAAACTTTAATAATATTTTTATAATACCTATTTTACCCCTAAACTTTTATAAGCACTTAAATAAATGTATTTATCAAACGTTATTTTCTTCAAATAAGCAGTTTATTGTTGCTGTGGACAAGTACTTTCATTGGCAACTTATCCAACGAATGCTTATCCATAAGCACAAGCCGAGCGAAACACAGGCTAAGAGATCTAATGAATCTGAATCTGGCTTCTACCTTAATGGGTGATCACCATTCTTATTTGTAGGCTCGCCCAGAACAAGTGCCAACCTCATGGGAGGTTCACACAACCCAGGTTTACAGAAAATTTATATATAAAGTGTAAAACGGATTCGGATCAAGAAAGAAAACTAACTACGGTCCAAATTAATGTGCTGACTTATAATGTAGATATAAAATATGTATATACATATATACGACGTGCACGCAATTTCATTAAAAAGACGGCTCGATCGATAACGATATTTGACTTGGAACCTTCAAACTTCTGGCTCAGTTTAATTTAGATAATAAAAATCGTTTCAATCAATCAGGTTCTATACTTTGAAAGCTAAACTGATCCATGCTTCTGGATGACTTAAAATTCTCTCTCTTTTCCTTCATTCTTGGTTACACCACAAGTCCACAATTGACTTGGTTACGGGTCCAAGACCAACAACCATGGCTCTCTCTCTCTCTCTCTCTCTCTCTCTCTCTCTCTCATATGGAATAGATGGTCTACCCAATTTGATATAGCTAGGAACGGATGTGGTGGAGTAGTAGACATGTAAGAAGTACAAACAGGAAAAAAGTGGGATATTGGAGAGGGTAGGTTACATGGAAGTTGCTGGCATGCTGCAGCAAAGTCATGTGAGGGAAGGAAGGAAATCAGCAAAAGTCATTGCCACATACATATAAGTGCTTTCTAGATGTTCTGATGTAATCAGAGAAAGGCCTTTGATTAATAACTCAACAATTCTTGTTTCCTTTTTCCCACTTTCTTTTTGATTGCAGTTCGATGACTTCATGAAGAAGTGGAAGTAGTAGCTAGCTGCTTGTGATGTGGAATACAATTATGACAAAGAAACAAACGTGTATCAGAGTCATGTTCGATCTTGGTAGTTAAAGATAAAAAAAAGTCATTTTCTTCTTCAATTCAACTTGTTTGAAACTGCTTCTTTTGTCATATATGTATGTGTACAGATAATGAAAGATCAAGATATTCTTTTCTTTCTTTCTTAGGTTGCGTTTGCCAAGCTTATATAAGTACTTATTTCAGCTTATAATTTATTAAGGTATTTTTTTTTAAATTAAAAGTGTGTTTGGTAATATCTAATGGGTAAGTGCTTACTCATAAGTAGTAGAGGAAGGCTATCCATAAGGAGGAAGCTGTTGAGAACAACTTATCTTATCACTTATGCGGGAAGCTACTTTTAAATTTTAATAATATTATCATAATATCGATTTTATCCTTAGGTTGCATTTCGTAAATACATTTATTTAAGTGCTTATAAAAGTTTAGAAGTAAAATAGGTATTACAAAAGTATTATTAAAAGTTTAAAAATAACATTTATTTATTTAAATGCTTATAAAAGTTTAGGGATAAAATAGGTATTTATGAAAATATTACTAAAATTTAAAAATAATTTCCAGCATAAGTGATAAGAGAAGTTATTCTCAACAGATTCTCTTTATGGGTAGCTTTCCTCTACTGCTTATGGGTAAGCACTTACCCATTAAGTGTTACCAAACACACTTTTAATTAGAAAAAAAAAAGTGTCTTAATAAACCATAAGCTGAAATAAGCACTTATATAAGCCGAGTCAAATGCAGCTTTAAACTTCCATAAGCATTTAAATAAATATTATTTTTAAACTTTAATAATATTTTTATAATACTTATTTTACCCTTAAACTTTTATAAGTACTTAAATAAATATATTTACCAAACACTATCTTCTTCAAATAAACAGTTTATTATTCTCGTGACAATGAATGGTATACCAAAAACACAGGCAAGACCAAACGCAGTCTTAGATAGGCTTTAACACATAATAATACTAGTAAACAGTAGTAGTGGCGTGTATGTAGTGAATAACTTGACGTACGGTTGGAGCTCTCGCCGCCGGACACGCTAACACCGACTTAAGTTATCTTTTCTTTACTTGGTGTGTTTTTTTTCTTTATTTATTGTGTTTTTCACCTTCCTTGAAACACTACGATTTCTGAGGGGGCATTTTGTCAAGCCTTAGTTTCTGGGGCCGGAATCTTCTGCGAGCGCCCCGTGGTGGCACCAAGGGGGCGAAGATACTATTTCGCCCCTCGGGTGTTGTTTTGGTGGGCCCCGCCCTTGGGTGTCGTCTCTGCACCACGTGGAGCTCACAGAAAATCTGCTCTAGTTTCTGACTAGCTTCTTAGAGAAAGCCGAGCGACAGATTGTTCAAGCTTATTAACACGTGAAAAGGACAGGGAGAGAAAGAGTATGGAAAAAGAGAGAGAGAAAGAAAGAAAGAGAGAGAGTAGTATATTACTGCAAAGCTCCATTTAGCACAGTTATATTGGTGGGCCACACGGTCCAAGCCCGGGTAGCAATAACCATAGTATAGAATTTTGGGCTTTTGATTGTGCTGCATTTATTTATGAAATTTCGGATATTTTCGATCGAAATAATTTTAAAATTAATTTAAAAAGTAAAAAAAAAGGATAAATTACATTTACACTCTTTTGAGTTTGGTATAATAGTAACAAGTACCCCTTAAACTTTGGTAATCACAAACACCTCTCTCATAGTTTGAAAGTATGTTACAAACCATTTCCGTTAGTACTGGTGATGCACAAATTAGTAAAAAAATTACCCTCAATAACTTGTGCAACACGAGGTTCGAAATACCTGCTTACACTGGCTTTAATCAAAAGATGACCGTTCCAATGTAAGGTTTTCTTAAGATATGTGAGTGAGGTGAAAACAGGGATCAGTCAGAAATGAACAGAAATGTCACACAGAAACGTTAATTCAGAAAGAGGATTCTCAAGACAAATGCTCTGCTAATTCTCAGAGAAAATCTAGAATGCCCAGGAATCCAATCCCCTTTTTCTGGTGTATCATTGTCTTTTTATAGCTTCATAATCATTATTGAACCATTTGCAACGTCTCGTTTAATTCACTCGAAACGTCTCATTAATGTATGCAAGCATTTTGATTCGAATGTTC
>JAUPMG010046786.1:0-14046 GCA_031762675.1 Pachysandra terminalis | reverse complement strand
AGATTCCGAATTGTGGTTGGTTATCCAAGAGCACTTGGCGCGACATCTAAACTTAGGCATTTTCTGCACACCATCTTGTATTCTGTGATTGAGCATACTAGAACATTTGTATTCCATTTCGCATCATATCATGTCACATCATCTCATACTATATTGTGTATCTTGTGTATGTTTTACGATTGGTTTCTCGAATTGTCATACTTAAATGTTGTGTTGTTGTTCACTATTTACCTAAATCATGCTTATTGAGTATTCAATACTCAGACAGTTTGTTATGTGACTGCAGGATGAGACGGTTGACTAGAAAGGACTTAGACCTTGATTTACTCATGATTCATGTGGAACTGATCAGTTGATTTAGATGTGACTTTCTAATATGAAACTTTAGATCTTTATTCTTTTATTAGAAATGGTTGTAAGGCTCTGCTGAAGCCATAGGATTATTTATTTATTTATTTGGAACTTGATGTAATAAGTAGATTTACTTCCGCTATCTATACTCTGCTTTTGTGAATTAAATTGAGTTGTCTCATGCCTTGTGTGATGCAAATCCGATGTCTAGTAATGGATCCCGAAGGTCACACCTTGAAATGCGTGCCCTTTCCACATGGGAATTCGAGCCGGATTTGGGGCGTGACACCACCTAATTCTGTCCAACATTGGGCAGAAATGGAAGAAAAATTCCACTCCCAATTTTACCGAACCGAACCTGAAGTGTCAATGGCCGATTTTGCTCGGTTGAGACAGTTGCCGGATGAAACGACAAATAGATACATAGGGAGATTTAAAAAGGTAAGAAATAGATGTAGGATAATCCTTTCCGAAATAGAATTCGTAAAGCTGGCCCAAAATGGTCTAGTAATCGAACTCAGAAATAAGTTTGATGGGATTGAATTCGAAGATTTGTTCAATTATCAACCAGGGTGGCCAAATATGAACAGATTCTGCAGGAGGAGAGTCAAAGAAGAACGGCTACCTTTGGGACTTACTTTCAAGATCCCAATTATGAATTAGCCTTGGCCGAAGTAATATCCAATAAAAGTTTTACTAGTACGGCTTTGAAGTAAAATATTTCCAGTACACAAATGGAAGGGAAAAAAAATTTCCCAGAAAGAGGGAGGAAGTTTTCCTTTGACATATCAAAGGCTGACGAGAGCTTTGATCACCTCCTAAAAGGAAAATTCATCAGATTACTAGAGGGGCATAAAGTTCCTTCGGCCGATGAAATAAAAAAGGGGAATATTGTAAGTGGCACATGCCTCGAACCCATTCAGTTGCTGACTGTTCTGCTTTCCGTTCTATGGTACATGACAATATCAGCCGAAGGCTACTTCAGTTCCTTGAAAAAGGGAAGGAGATCCTGGAAATTGACACCGATCCGTTTCCTACTACTTTCCCAGTCAATATGATTGGGTCCAGACTCAGAAACCCTCATCTGAAGGTTGATTTAAGGCTCAGAGGTAATTCGTCATATGGAGGAGACGAATTGGAAAAGATAAGCCATTGGAGAGGCATAGTCGTCATCTTAACGGTCGATTGGTTTTCCCACCCAATCGTTCAGATGTTCAAAGCAAAGTCCATCAGATTCACAACATTTGTTACAGATGTCATGAGGAAATGAAATAACGAGTCAAGCATGTAGGAAGTAATTACCGCCAACCAAGGCGGCCACAGCCTCGACAATACAAGCCGAATTATCATCATGGGCCTCTAGAAAGGTGGTACCCGAACAAAGAAGACCGCTCATATAGTACTCACCCAAGAATGATTAAACCCCAAGGGGGCAAAAACGATAGGTGGACTAAGGTGGTCCACCCAAAGTTCGGTCGATCAGGGTACGAGATGACTCGGAACCAGAAAAGGCATTGGCACAGAGAACAGGCGGCCAACAGAGCCATATCGATCCAGCAGAGGGGAGACAGGGGAATGGTGGTTGCAAGAAACCCAAAAGAAAAAGGTACAACCCAAACCTTGGCACCAGAAAAGGAGCAACCATTAGAAATCCAAGACAAGAAAGACATGTCACCGGAGCTTACTTTCTTGGAAGAGGATAACGGTTTGTTGTTAGATCAACTCTTGGCCCAATTCCAAGGCACCAATGCCCCATAATGGTCGCCATTAGCGGGTGATACTTCCCCAGAACAAAAAGGCAACACAAAGGAAAGCCAGACTATTCAGTTTGGATCACTTCTCCCAGTGACAATGGACTGCAATATGGTCTTTATGCTGCCAACATCTTTCCAAGCGAAAGAAGAATATGAAGAATTAGATAGTGAAGAAAAAGTGGGCCAAGAGACAACGATGGTCACACGGGCCAGCATCTACCAAGAACAAAACCCAACTAGCCAAGTAGGAGTAAAGTGCGAGAGTTACCAACCCGAGATCAATTCTCACGGAAAGGCCGATAAGGTAATTTTTTAAAAGCCATCCTAAAAGATCGCTAAACATTTACTACCATTGTACAATAATGTACGTATGGATGAAATTCCTATCACCATAATGGGGCAGCCGTAAACATATTGCCCAATAAGGTAATGAAAAAAGTAGGTAAGTCCCTAACTGACTTAATTCCGACAAAAATAACGGTCACAGATTTTGTAGAAGGGACCTCCACCACTCAAGGAGTGCTGCCAGTAGAATTGGAGATCGTGCGGAAGAAAGACTTGACTGATTTCTTCGTTGTAGAATCATCATCGAATTACAATGGGCTGTTGGGACAAGATTGAATACATTCCAATCTTTGTATACCATCGTCCCTTCATCAATTTATGATCTTTTGGAATGCAAATAAGGTAGAGATCATCAAAGCTAATGGACGACCATTTCTGTCAGATTCTAACTCAGCCGAAGCATTACTGTATGGATGGGAGATTGGACCAGTGAAATTCACCGCAAAAAGAAAGAATGGCCGACCTACAAGAATCTCAGTAGCGGTCGATCACGACCTAGATCAAGCTGAAGCAGGACCGACAGCAATAATTCCCTATCGGTCAAGCTGGGATTACAAGATTGAGGAGGTGCTATAATGAGTGAGCAAAGAAAGAAAGAAAGGTTGGCCACAGTCAAGGCCACCATGATACGACTAAAAGCCTATATGAATGAAAGGCAATTAGATGAAGAAGTTTCGGTTGCTTCAACCAAATTTGTTACTGAAGATGACATGGATGATGAAGGGATGTTCATGCAAAATATTGAAGCAGCTCCTAGAAAGATAGACGATATAAAGGCCGAAATACAAGATCCTTTGACAGAAGTAGAGGTAGGTAGCGTCGCCGATCACCGGCTAGTTTATGTAAGTAATTTGCTCCCAAAGCAGTGTAAATATCAGTTGATAGAATTACTTAATGAATTTCATACCGTTTTTCTTGGAATTATCATGAGTTGCCTGGTCTTGACCAACAACTTGTTGAACATCAGTTACCCCTAAAGACAGGTTATAAACCTCATAAACAGCCAATAAGATGAATGACAGCCGAGGTGACAGAAAAAATAAAAGAATAAATTGAAAGATTACTAAAGGCAGGTTTTATTCGACCAATATGTTATGCGGAATGGGTTTCAAACGTAGTACCTGTCATGAAAAAGAATGGCAAGATTAGGGTATGTATTGACTTTAGGAATCTCAATTTGGCAACTCCTAAGGATGAATACCCAATGCCAATGGCTGATTTACTGGTCGATAGAGTGACCAAACACCAAGTATTATCTTTTATGGATGGCAATTCCGGTTACAATCAAATTAACATAGAGGCCGAAGATGTGGAAAAAACCACGTCCCGAGGGCTGGGGGCAACAGGCTTATATTGTTGGACAGTAATGTCGTTGAGATTGAAAAATGCCGGAGCCACGTATCAAAGGGAAATGAATATCTTCCATGGATATGATTGAAAAAAACATGGAAATATATATAGATGATATAGTGGTGAAATCGACGGAGGTAATGGAACATCTCAAGGATCTGAGAGCCTCATTCGAAAGAAGGAGAAAACACAAGCCTAAGATGAATCCCTTAAAATATGCATTTGGTGTATCGGTAAGGAATTTATTTGGATTTTTGGTACACAAAAGGGAAATTGAGATAGATAAAAACAAGACAGAAGCAATCATAGAGGAAAAGCCACCGGTCAACAAGAAGCAATTGCAAAGATTCCTTGGCCAAATCAATTTTCTGAGGAGATTTATTTCTAATTCGGCCGGTAAATTGGTATCTTTCTCTCCTTTGTTACTGTTGAAAGAAGAAGAGGAATTCCGATGGGAAGAGCAACACCAAAAAGCCTTTGATGCCGTCAAGGAGTATTTAGTAAAACCTCCAGTATTAATTCCTCCAAAGAAGTGGAGGCCATTGAAGGTTTACATATCATCAGCCAAAAAGTCCATGATAATTCTCTTGGCACAAAAGAATGACCAAAAACATGAGCAAGCGGTGTACTACCTAAGTAGTTTTTTGAACCGATCGAGCAAAGGTACACGGCTATAGAAAGGCTTTGCTTAACATTGTACTACACGGCCATAAAGTTGAGGCATTACTTAATAGCTTCTACAATATTAGTAATTTCCCCAACGGACGTAATCAAATACAGTTTAAGTAAACCATATTTTAGGGGAAGAATAGGCAAATAGATCCTAACATTATCAGAATTTACGTTTGTCTACATCCCTTAAAAAGCAGTAAAAGGCCAAGCAGTAGAAGATTTCTTGGCCGACCACCCTTCTAGTGATCCTACCATAGGATCCGATGTACTTTATGAAGCAAATATGGTGGGGCTACTGCCATGGACATTAGTCTTTGATGGATCAAGGACAGAAACTGCAAGTGGGGCAGGTATAATCATTATACCCCCAGGAGGACAAAGACAGGAGCACCCCTTCCAGTTGGAATTCCCCTGCACAAACAATCAGGCCGAATATGAAGCTTTTGATAATAGGGATGGAAATTTTACTGGAGATGGGTGCGAAAGAAGTGTTGATTAGAGGAGACTCGCAATTAGTGATCAACCAGCTAGGGGGAAAATATAAATGTCTAAGTTGGCAGCTCAAACCACTATATGCTGTTGCTTGCCAATTAATGGAGGAATTTGATGATGTAATATTAGCCCATTGCCCACGGCAACAGAATTAGAAGGCCAATGAGATGGCTCAAATAGCATCCGAACTGAGAATAGAAGAAAGAATGACGGAAAGAACCAATTCGGTCCATAAAAGATCCTTGACATCTATTAAAAGAAGGATGAAATCCTTAGAGATCATGACAATTGAAGCACAACCTGACGACTGGCGCACCCTGTTCATGGAATATTTAAGGACACCGAACTTGAGGAGTGATAAGAAGGTAAAAATCACATCAAATAAGTATGTCATGATGGCCAGAGAACTATATAGAAAAAGTCCAGATGGGATGCTCTTGTGTCACGCCCCAGATCCCTGTGCCCGAATCCTGAGGTGGGTGGCATGGATCACGAGGTGTGACCTTCAGGTTCCAAACCATGGAACGCGGCTCAACAACCAAAACAGAAATAATAATAGTGTAAAATGCTATCATTAAACCAAATTAGAGTGCGGAAATTAACTATAAAATCGATTACAACCAAAAGTATGCTAACGGCTTCATAAGAGCCTACAAATAAAAAGTAATTTAACTAACTAGCCTATTACATCCAATCTGAACTTCTAACAGAAATAACTAAAGTACCATCAAGCCAATCCACGCCAACTAAGAATCTCCTTCACCTGCAACATAGATAAGTTGTGTGAGCTTTGAATACCCAGTAAGAAGAATTTGTCATCCATCCTCATGGATTATCATCAGTCCAAACAACATGTAATAACATGAAATCAATTCAATCATATAATGGTATGCACGTTACACAATCAATTCGTATCACGTAAGAGTTCAATCATGCAAATCAAAATATATGGAAGCACTCCACTATCCGGTGATCAGCTAGTTCACAATCTCCACCAACACCCCGGTCCACGACCTTTTGGTCAATTTGTCTCAACATTCAATTATCCCACGTGTAAATCGTGGTTTTGTAGGATTTGCAACCTACCGGTCTCAATTCACAAAGCTATTTATATTTTTGGGAATTTACAGCCAAGGACGGTCACCCCTAACCTTTTTTGGAATTAACACCCAAGGACGGTTCCCCTAACCTTTTTTGGGAATTTATACCCAAGGATTGGTCACCCCTAACCAAGTATCCATAATCCACCTTTCAAATCTTTGAAAGTCCGGTTGACCAGACTCAACCATCAAACAACCGAGTAGGATTGCCGGTGATAAAATCCTTCGGAAGCTACCCCTGCGCCCATACACACGGATAATCCTTGGGACGCCTTCACAACCTTCCTTTCCAACATATCAACAATTGAGCATGTAAGAAAGTGTACAGGTCATGGCATTTAATTCAAATCATATACAGAACAACTTATGGTAACACATACATAATTAATCACTCTATCATATCAACAAATGCATTAGATCATAAGACCACTAATCATGTCATAAATCCAATAAAATAGGTCAAACATTGTTAACAACAATTAATTTAACACACACGAACTGACCAGGCCAAACTGGGCTCACCGGCACATCGGTAGCCTACCGGATGCCCCCTGGGTTCACCGGTAAGCTAACCGGCACGCCGGTTGCTTGTCAGTTCGCCCAGAAACAGGGGACTGTGAAATCTCACTGGTTCGTCAAGGTACTCGGTGTGCCGAAGGCTGCGTAATACCCAATTAAACCTGTATTTTGCTCACTGTCAGCAAGGTAGTCGGTGGACAAACACCTACTGACCGTGACGCGTTCTGGGAATTTCTGGGTTTATGATTCTAACGTTTGGTGTCCGTTTTCCATTCCCATTGAATTCAGAGGTCTATAATCATTATAATGGTCATATTATACTTGGTTTAACATAGCAAACCACATATTAACATGATCAGTAGATCCACTCGTCGATTAACATACATACGTTCATATAAGTTCTGAAATCACATATCATTCTATCAGGCTTGCTTTACATGTTCAGTAACATGAATTAATATTATATCTTATATAAGGATAATCAAATGAACACAATATCAATATTAAACACAATATCATATAGTGACGACTTCTGAAAAGCACAAGAACTATACAGAAATCACAACTTACAGTTATGCTTGTTTGATGATCCTAGTGTGTGTTCTTCCTACTGTTTCTCCTTCCTCCTTGAACTCAGATCCAGCCACCACATTTCTCTCTTTCTCTATCTTCTTCTCTCTTTCTTCTCAGACAAAGCACCAATCCTCCCTCTTTTAATGTACACGACCCCTCTTAGGTCTCTCTCTTTTATAGATTTAAATATTTCTCCTCTTCTTTCTACATACAAATCAATCTCAATTAGAAACTTCCTATTTCCCTCCAATCTTGATCCCTTTCTTATTAGAAACTTCCCCTAATTACATCTTGCTAATTACTTGCTTAACCTTGCTTACTAATTACTAATCCCAACTTACTAATTCAATTTTGATTCTAATCCTTGACTCACACGTTAACTTCAATTCAATAAGACCTTATTAATACTTCTTCTATCTTAATTAGGGATCTTCTAGAAGAATTCCTTAATTAAGCTAAACTTAATTCTTTAATTCCACCCTTATACGTGAGCTTCTAAGTCGAGTAAGATCTAAGTTTATTAATTATGTCATGCTCCCCCATAATGTCTATTAATTATAATCTGACCCTCAATCTTATGGTTAGATTACAATATGTCATTTTACTCATTAATTAATTATCAAATCTGGATTAGGGTCACTACATCTTGAGATGTTTGAATCCGGATGAGGCCATGTTAAGCATGGCAGAAGTACACAAAGGGATCTGCGGGGCCCACCAAGATGGCATTAAGATGAGATGATTCATGAAAAGGCATGGGCATTACTGGCCCACAATCTTGAAAGATTGCCTCAAATATGCTAAGGGGTGTGAAAAATGCCAAAAATACGGCCCAATCCAAAGAGCACCGGTCGTAGACTTACACATGATAGTAAAGCCATCGTCGTTTAGAGGATGGGCCATGGATCTCATAGGCAAAATATTCCCCTCATCTTCAGGATCCCATGAGTTCATTATAATGGCAACCAATTACTTCACCAAGTGGGCAGAAGCAAAACCAATGAAATATGTAAAGCACTCGGACATTATTCAATTCATTAAAGAGCAAATCGTTCATCGTTTTGGAATCCCATAAACAATAACGGCCGACCAAGGTTCATATTTTTACTGGGGGCAATTCATTAAGTTCGCGGAGGAATATGGGATCAAGATTGTCAATTTGACTCCCTATTATGCTCAAGTGAACGGCCATGACCAATCTACCAACAAAGTGCTGAAGAATATTCTGCGGAAAATGATCACAAATAAGGCAAGGTCATGACAAAAAACTCTATCAGAAGCCTTATGGGATTACCACACAGCCTTCAAGTCAGGTATAGAGAATACTCTTTTTCCTTTGACATATGGTCATGATGTTATGATACCTTTAGAAATTGCGGTCCCTTCAATGAGAATGATCGTGTAGTATCAAATGCCGCCTGACAAATATAAAGGGGCCATGATGATAGAGTTAGAAGATCTGGACGAATCTAGAATCAAGGCATTTGAAGAGCTACAAGTTCAAAAGAAGATGGAGGCAATGTCATACAATAAGAAGGTCAAAGGGAAATCCTTTGCCGAGGGAGAATTGGTTTGGAAAACCATACTGCTAGTTGGCCGTAACGACCACCTATTTGGAAAGTGGTCACCTACTTGGGAAGGTTCATTCAAGGTCCAAAAGGTGTTGAAAGGTGGAGCATATAAAATTCAAATGAGTAATAAACCGACCAAAGAAAAAATGATCAACGGGCAGTACTTAAAAAAAAATTTCCCAACAATGTGGGAGGCAAGAGAGATGTAAACAAAGTGGCTGAAAAACGGCCCAAAAATAAAAATGGTCACACAAGACCAATATTTGACCAAATAACAGTCAAATAAAAAGAAAAAAAAAACCGTCTTAAATGGCTCAGCTGGCCAACCAAGAAATATAAAGTAGTTCATAAGGGAAGTTCTTAATAGAGTCAAATTTGGCCGTTTGAGCTACAGCCAATTCCACTGCACTTTGCTTCTTGTTCACCCATTCACTCTCTTTATTTTTCACGACCTGTACAGCATCCACCTTCTGCAGTAGTTCATCTGCAATCTTCTTTTGAGCCGAAAGTATGGCTCTTTGAGTGTCCTTCTTAGCAACAACGGCCGCAAGAAGCTCGGATTTCTCCTCATCCAGTTTTCCCTGCTCCTCGTTGATTTCCTCTAGACGCTTTTGAGCTTGAGCGACTTTATGTTTGGTAACCTCCATTTCTTCTGTCATTCCCCCAAAAGAGTTTCTCATGAGGGATATCTCCTCAATCCAGAAAGATAAATCTTTTAGAAAGGCATCCACTTCACTTTCTTCTGATTGGACTAACCGATAACCCATTACCCAAGTGGGTACTTCCACCAGGATCGAAATGATAGAGGAGTCAATCAAACAAGAGGACCGGAACAAATTGAGGCAGTTGTGAAAAGTGGAGAGCTATTCATCATTACTAAATTCAGATAGATTTAAAGATAGTAAGTTCTTAAGGTTGGACTTAGCTTGTTCCAGAGCTGTGGACTTGGCTAGCTCAGAAACATGAGAGGTGAGGGTCAAGATAGAAGGATCTTGAAGAAGATCATCCACAGATTTCAAAAAATCCTCAAAGTTTCCAGGCAGTAAAGGTGTGCCAACATCAGGACTTCCAGCAGCAGGGAACTCGAGAACCATGACCGGAGTAGGAGGAGAAGGATTTTCTAATGCTTCCTCATCATTCAATTGCCCGAAACCAGCAGTCTTAGTTTTTTCAAATTAGTCGTCTGGTACCTCTCCTTCCTCGCTTCCAAGGTCATCGCTGCTTTTCAAATACTCGGCCTAGTCGTGCTTGCGTTTAGCAGTCTGTTTTAATCATTTCAGAGCAGGAGTAGACACTAGTGTCTCTGATGATCTCTTCTCAAAAGAGAAGCCAACAACGGGGTCTTCTTCAGAAAGATCAACGATGGATCCCGGATCTTTGGTGCTAAAGTCCTTTCTTGATTGACGCATGGACTGACGCGTCGGCCGGGGCTTGGGCTTCGGTTTCAATTTCTTCTTAGACTGATGGAGGTTCAACAAATTCTCTTCTTCCACATCAGTTTCTTCAGCAACAATACAAACAAACCTATCATCTAAAGGCAAGGACAAAGCTTCTGCTGAAAAAGGCAAAAATACATGAGATATATGACTAAGAAACCGATAAAACCAAAAAGTCAGAAAAAGATAAGTCTGAATACCGATCATAGATTCGGCTAATGGCAAGGCTAGAGTCACGCTGATGGCTTGAGGAGTAGAACGAGCGAACATCCCACTAAAACTAACGGGGTCCGACAGATCAGCAAGGGAAAAAAGAGGTTTGGCCAGGCCTAGGGCCGAATCAGGGATTGGTGGAGGATCAGGCAGTGGTGGGAAGTAATGTGCCATGTCTGATTGAAAGGCCCCAAAAGAATGAGACCCAGATGAAATCCAGGTTTTTAAGCATTCTTCATCATGAGCGGCCGATTCTCGGCCAACGCACAGTCCATTTTATTTTTCAAAAGCTCAGGAGTGTCTGAAGGGTTCCATTTGAACCCGTAATAATTTTCAAAAAGAATGACAGACTTCATTGAGGAAAACTTACCTGGCTTAGCCTTTGGAAGGCAATCAGAATGAGTGGAGATAGGAGCTTTACCCTTCTTCTTAGGGCTTTTCTTCTTGACAACAGGTGGCAAAGCAATTGAAGGGGGAAGGTTTGTTTCGGCCGGCACACTCAGCCGAGAGACATAAGCGGATAAATCCAAAGGAAAAGCAGAGCAGAAATAACTTGACCACCAAGTACGAAAAGCAAGAGAAGACAATGGATTATTAGTTTTTTGTTTTGTATAGTTTGATTTTTTTATTTAATTTGTTATTATTATTATTTTTTATTGTGTTTGGTTTATCTGTGTTTAGTTATGATTTATTGTTTCCATTTTGTCCATTCCTATGTGTTCTTTTTATTACTAATGCCCTGATAGGTGTGATGTTGAATACGTTTGGAGGAAATATAGTCATCGACATATTTCTTTTTCTGTCATTCTGTATGTTGATAATGATCTATGTACTGCACCGTTTCAAGTATTATCTTTCTTAACCCTCTCTTGTTTTGTGTTATTTCTATGGTCTTGCTTTCTAACTCACATTGAGGACACTGTGAGATTTAAGTTTGGGGGCAAGGAGATTATTTGGTTTATTTGGCATTAGAAGCACATAATTTTTGTGCAATGATGTTTTGACTGAATTGATGGTTATGTTGAATTCAAATGCTTGGTTATGTCATTTTTTGGGAATGTTGTTGAACTTTTACCTGTGATTCGAATTCATTGGCGAGCTTAAACTTATCAACACATAATCATTTGACTAGGAAATCTGAATTTTGTTACTTATTTTTGGATAGTGATGATTTCGCTTGTTTCACTTTGAACTTAGCACAAGCAGACTAGCATATAGTTTTTGGGGAATGAAATGTGAAATCAAATATGCATGCTTTTGTCTTAAGTTTAGTTGGTTGACTAGTTGGATGAGTAACCTTGGCATTCTATAACAATTTTATTTCAAAAAAAAAATATTAGATCATAGAGTGTAGCCTGTTTGAACATTGAGTGTTTGCGTCAAAAGGTGAGAAGTTTAAATTGGTTGATAACATGGCTAGTTTAGTTTTGTAGCCTGTTTGACTCGAGTTAGTAGACCCGTAGAGGTGTTTTTACACCTAGTGCCCTAAAGCCATCCGGTTTGAGTCATTAGCCTAACACTCGATACATGGGTCAATTAGAAAGCTTAAGGGAGCTAAGCAGTGCACAGCCTGTTAAAAAAAAGTTATTATTTTGTTGTATATTGCCTTGGTTGTTTCATATAATGGTGATTCCAATGAATTTTGGGGGTATTGAATCATGTATATAGGAATTACTTTGAGGCCTCATGGTTGTGTGTTAGTTTACTTTACATCAAATGGGACTTATGGCGTTTCGCTATTCAATTATGAGTGATTTGACTTATTTTGGATTTCCCAAAATTGTGAAAATGTATTTTATTATTTTTAGCTTGTTAATGAATGAGAACCGTTCTTATTTTTTGAAACCTTATTCTCATTAATAACATAGTTTGGCATTTGTTGAATTTGAAGTCAAGACTGAGCAGCTTATAGGAAATAACATAGTGTTTGTGGGTATCGCATCTGGTATGCCATCACGAGACTATAACTTGTCCACTAGGGACACCTAGGGGTTCAGAGGCTTGCTGCATACGCTAAATGCAACGAGAAGACCAGCGAAAGTGGTGTAGTTAGGACTTTTATTTCAGTTTTTATTTTAGTTTTGCTAAGGATTAGCAAAGTTTAGGTTTGGGGGTATTTGATGTGCGCATTATATTGTTGATTTCATACGCTTAATTCATACTCTTTTAGGATTATTGTATATTTTATTAGTCTCACTACGTTAATTTTTATGTTTTGTAGGTATCCCAAAAGTTTGGCAAATAAAGAAAGAAAATTGGTGAAATTAAATTAAGAAAGCTTCTTTAGATGGGCCTGTGCTCGAACCTACCGCGTCGTGAATCATGAGCCCAAAACAAGCCTGACACTAAAAAGCCTGTCGTACCATTCCTGGGCAAAGGCCGAATTGCGTCAGGTCGGACCAACTCCACAACCTAGCCTATTTGTACATCCATAGCCAATAAGCTTCCATATCCTTGATGCAATGTGGGATAATTTTATAATTTTTTAGAAAGCGAATGTATTATGTGTGCATTAGGATGGGGTAGTTTCGTAAATTATTAGAAACCAAAGGGTATGGTGATCTCAGGCTTTTTGGTCAAAAACTTGTTATGAAATTTTATTGTTTCTCGCAAGTGCACAAATCGTTTTGAATTATAGTTTTGCAAGTGCAAGGTCAAACCCACAGGGAATTGGATTAATGTAAGAAAACCAAATAGATCTAAACCAGTTAAACCTTAATCTAGTTAGAAAAATAGTGATTCTTAACTAAACTAAAATTGATCGTAAAAATATGCAATAAATAAACTAAAATAATTAAAAGATAAAATCTACCTAGAGACAAATTACTAAGGTTTAGCCATGCTATCAAGCAATTTAAACTTCTCACCTTTTGACCCAAGCACTCAATGCTTAATAGGGCAAGAGGTAACTCAGTGAAAAAAATTTATATGTTCAAATTTTTTTTTTTTAGAAATAAAATTGTTATAGAATATGCCAAGGTTACTCATCCAACTAGTCAACCAACTAAACTTAAGACAAAAGCATGCATATTTGGTTTCACATTTCATTCACCACAAACTATATGCCAGTCTGCTTGTGCTATGTTCAAAGTGAAACAAGCGAAATCATCACTATCAAAAATAAGTAACAAAATTCAGATTTCCTAGTCAAATGATCATGTGTTCATAACTTTAAGCTCGCCAATGAATACGAATCATAGGTTAAAGTTCAACAACATTCTCAAAAATGACATAACCAAGCATTTGAATTCAAAATAACCATCAATTCAGTCAAGACATCATTGCACAAAAATTATGTGCTTCGTGTGCTTCTAATGCCAAATAAGCCAAAAATCTTCCTTGTAAACATTGTCTGTTCTTGGATGGGTATGGTTAGTATGACCCAATAGATTGATCTCTTTGATAGATCCATAATGATTCATCAAATGGAGATTCCTACTGAATTAGTACTTACCACTCTTATAAGCACATTCTATGATAGGTCAATGCCTTTTATTCTTAAACTTATCTTTTTCCCTCTCTTATCATGCATTCTCTCTGAAGGGACTAATCCATGAAATTCCAATTGGACTGCATCCCTAAAACCTACAAAAATTCAAAGAAAATAATGTATATATATATATATATATATATATATATATATATATATATAAAAAATAGATAAATACTG